>JAUMHF010000024.1:1631632-1658510 GCA_032359275.1 Microctenopoma steveboyesi | reverse complement strand
TTTTTTCAAAAATTACACCCCCCCCCCCCACACGCACACACCACACCGTCCTCCTCATTCTGCTGGAGCAGCTCTAAAATAAGGCATGAGTGCATCATGAAGTGAGAGGGGAAAAGGAAAGCCGCTTTCGCACACAGCGACTGAATGATGGATTTTATTTGGTCTCTGTTTGCAGAGCCCGAGTTTGGCTGCGTTGGTCTGTTATGTCGGTTTCTATGGTGAAAAACACAGTCCATGCCAGACTCCGAGTAGCACAAGGAAGAAAAAAAAAGCAAGGATGGGGAGGGGACGGCGGCGGGGTTATGAGGGAAACTCGATTCCAAGAATTCGGAGGGTGTGGAATCGCAGAGAGCAAGACATGACAGACAGTATGTGTGCAGCAAAGCAAAAAGTCCAGGAGGAATAAAACGACACCTCAGAAAATGTCTCGGGTCTTCTAAAGGCTGATACAGAATAAAGCTGCCAATAACTGAAACGAGAACAGACGTGAAACAACAACATTGTGACAGACGGTTTGTAGGCATTTACACGAGCCCCTGCACTCACACTCTTTTATTCTAACATCAGAACTCTTCAGACTAATCTGGATCCACTTGGTTCCTTGAGTCGTTGCATGTATTTTTGTTCATAGGCTTCCAGAGTAGTACCACCTAACTGCATTTGTGTAGCTGTAGAGAGGAACACATGCGGCGTCACGCAGACACTCGCGCTGAGTGGAAATAGTGCTGTAATAGCTGCACTCTCCTGCCTGGAGTCCATTCACATCCAGTGTGAGGCTCAGTTAACAGTGCTAATCCCACATTTCAACATGAACCTCGGGCTGCGTATTCATACCGTTTCCTCCCCATAAATGAAAGATGAGGTGCATTAGCGCAACATGCTGACATGTGACTGATAGTGTGTTTGTGTGTGGATGAATTAGAGATGAGGTATGTTAGCGGTGTCAGAGTCAGATTGATGGAGTGAGTTTTATTTAACAGATTGGAGTGAAAGGTCAGGTGTGAGTGCAAGGCTGCTGCTGCAACACGGTCATTTTCTTGATTGGTGTGTGTGTGTGTGTGTGTGTGTGTGCGTGCGCGCATGCGCAGCTGTGCAAGAACGAATGTTTAGACTAAATCAAAGTGCTTGTTTTTTTTTTAGTCTGCTGTATACGCAGCTGCAATGAACCTCTCTTTGTTCACCATACCACATGTGTGTAAGTTTCATGCCCGTACCTGCTCGTCTGTTATCAGTCCATCCAGCTACAGCTCAGCTAGTGGTATGCAGCTCACCTGCAGTAAACTCCTACGTAGAAACTGTGCCAGCACACACATTTGTCTCTGCGTGTGTTGGCAGTGGAGACAGTTACAGAGCCCAGTAAGGTAGTCAACACATTTTGGTTCACAGAGGAACGGAATTGCCGGCATGTCGGCATGTGCACTGTACACACGCGCACACACTTGCAGGGCTAGTGTTGCCTGTCTGCAAACAGACAAGGTGAGTCACCTGCAGCCACTCTGCCCTTCTACTCATACTGTTAGTGTGTGTGTGCAATCACCAGTTTCACACCCACACACACACACACACACACACACACACACACACACACACACACACACACACACACAGAATCCAGCCAAATCCACAAGCAAACAGATGTCACTGTGACCGAAAAAACAACAGCAGTGTACAGGTCACGATGATCGCTGCTCTCTGATGTGAATGCCCTGTATGGATGCATGTTTGCGTGTGTGCGTGCCGGGTCACGCAGGTCACACGGGATCAGCAGCAGCAGAGGTCTGCTTCAACTCCCTATCAACAGTTTAGTCTACGCTTCTCCACAGAAACCATGGGTTTGCCAGTTGCCATGGGGACAGCTCTGGTTGACACAGCAGGCCTGGGCCCGATGCTGGTTTACACTGATAAACAACGCTGATATCAGCCTTTTTAGTTGTATTATATTGTAAGTCTCCTGGGTTTGACCTCAGTATTGTTCCTGGCACACAGTATATTTCTCCTGTGACATCAAAGAATACGCTGATCTTTTGTATGTGTCAATAATACTCTCTAAATCTATGAAGTGAAAATCGAGAGCTGGACAAAAACCTCCGCATGAGTCATCAGCAAAAGAGTTGATGTTTTTCTGCATTTTATTCATTGTAAATGAAATATTTAATAAAAAAATCTATGTATTGACTGTTGCATTCAAACAGCAATTTAGAGACATCTTGAACAGTTCCCACCCTGTTAGTGTGCAGGACCATGTGTGGTAAAGAGTCAGTCAGCCTGGTGGTCAGTCCTGTGCGTCCAGGCCTGAGACAGTCCAGGGGTTTTCTAAAACCAGTCAGGTGTGACTCCAGAGCTGCCTGCGAGTCGCGAGGGCACGGCCGCTGGCCCAGGTGTGTGAGCGTGTATAGCTTCTGAGGAAGGCATGGCAGTTAACACATCCCATGAAACAAATCTTGATTGATGAGACAGCAGGCTACCTCATGTCCCAGATAGAAGCTGCACTAACACACATACAGGAGTAACCAGTTTGCTATGGCAACAGCGCAAGTTAAAGCGCTTACAGCAAGTTGTTTCCTGGTTCATTAGTGTGCTTTGCAATCAACCTCTGAACTGGATCTTCATTTAACTTTCATCACCTATTAATAACACACCGTACAGCTGGAAAAAAGGGGCGGTTCTCTTGGTGGCAGCACGGTTCTGTAGATGCTGTAGATGGGTTCTACTCCAATGTGGATCGTTGATCCACGCTGCTGCAGTGCACCTTATTACGGTTCTACCGGGACTCACAGAACCTTCTTGAGGTAGTGTACAGAACTGTGTCTGTAAGGAAAAACCTCAAACCCCACCTTGTTCACTTCATGGCTGTGTGCTTGTTTGGAGTGCAGCCGGCTCCCCCTCGGGCACACACTTACTGTAAAACCCATCCTTTTTAATTAAGACAGATTCCAGTGAGGAAAGAAGAGCAACTGCTCCCCCCACATCCAAACAGACGCACACAGACACTCACTCACCCACATAACCACAACATCCTGTCATTTGTTTTTCTTCCCTGTTCTTTTCTCTCCCCATCGTCCTTCTTTTTCATTTCTCTTCTCTGAGCAGGTGACTTGTTGCTTCTCTGTGCTTGTTCTGGTTTTGCTGGGAGGTGAGTCTTTGAAGTTGGAGCCTAATGACCCAGTATAGCAAACTGTAGATGCAGTCAGACCAAGAACCAAAATCAAGATGGCACTACGACTGACCCAAGCAGTTCGACCTGAAGCTGCTCTTTGAATGACCCCACTTTTTACTGGCCAGTTGGCCTCCCTTTGAGCCATGTGATTTTTTTTTCTCTAAACTTCCCTTTGTTTTTTATGGCGTCCTTGCTTTGCTTGTCTCTGTTGTGTCTTTGCTCCCCAATCCCCCCCCACCCTGGTGACACATCAGGGCCAGAATGCGGCGGAACAACAAACCCAAATAGTGGCTATAAACTTCAGACTTGTTTATGGCATGGGTCTGCTTGCTCACCTCTTGGTGAACTGCTGCAACAGACAGAAGTGTCCTCTTTTTTGGGAGCGAGGGAGGTTTGTGTGTGGGGGGGAACAACGTGACCTCAACTTCACCCTGCTCAACCTGCCCTTTGCACAACTTCCACGGGGCTGCCGTCCTTTTACTTTTCTATAACCGCTATCTATAGCAGCAACATTACAACACAACAACTTACCCTACTCAATACCCATCCCCATTTTACCACTTCATTTAATTTAGCTTGTTTAATTAGCCTGTATTATAATATTTGGCTCTAAGCAGTCCGGCAGCTGATATTAAGCAGCATGGTATTTGATGGTTTTAGTGTCAGTGAGTTTCTAATGTCTGCAGACTCATAAGCTGTAACTCCAAGGTACACTCAGACAAGGCCAAAAGACGTTTTATTGAGCTTTGTTGGCTGAATAAAAGTTTTCTCAGCTCAACGGTGGTGGCGCGTCATAATGTTGAAGACCTTGTTTTTTTTGGTGGGCAGGACTCGGTGTTTGAGACTCGGTGTTTGACTCGCGAAACACAGGTGAGCTGGGATGACTGCCGTTGACTGGTTCTCTGAAAACTCTGCCAAGATGGTGGTGTTTGGCTCTGGGGGAGGTGGGCACCTCAGCTGTGTGTGTGCAAGTTTCATGGATGGAATTAGGGCACTGAGCCTGGCAAGCTAGTCAGTGTTTTCCCATCCTCCTGCATTCACAGGGAATTTTGCTGCACCCAACGAAGAGAAAAAAAGCCCCATTTGGTTGTATTTTATCGTTCTATCATGTATTTCAGAGCCAGGTGAACAGACTATTTGTCCCTTTAGCCTTTTCCCTACAGCTTGATGTCACATTACGTGCAGCTACTGTCACAGTTCTGCTCTTGTTTTCCTCTGATTCGGGGCCAGTATTTTCCCTTCTCTTGTGCAGTGGAGCAAACAGAAAACCTGTGTTCAACATGCTTGGCAAGTTTTCATTTGCATAAACAGTTGTATTTCAGACACTAAATAACAGCGTTACCTGTAACTCTTCTTACATTCAAGGTCAGGTTCTGGGAAGAACTTTTAAGGGGTTGCTAAATTCCTGCAGTGCAAAAGGCTACTAGTTTGGTGGTTTCGTCTTAATCTGCCCCACATTTTATCAGCCACCACAACAATAAAACAGGGCTAAAGGAGCACTTGTTTGCCTTGCCTGACAACATCAACAGGGTATTACTGTCCTGCCTCGCTCCCTCAGAACATCCATATCTCGTCTAATTATGCTGATTCATGATGTTTGACCTCAGCAGTGACCCAGCACTTTCAATTCCTTCTGTCATTGATAGGAGGGGGGTTAGTGTGTCTGTGGTTCCCGTTAGAAGCCAAACAAAACTATCTGAACAACATCTCTGTCTTTTTCCCTCCTTCCCTGGCTCTGCTTAGAAATGTGCGGTAATTGTTTGGGGATTAAAGCGGAGGCGGTGCTGCACGTGAGTGGTTCCTCGTGCACACTCTCACACAGTGACATACATTCTCTGTATCATGTGCACTTATCCAGCCGCAACAGAAACAAATGGCACATTCTACCTATGAAAACGTGTACAAGTTCAGGAATGCAGAAAACTTCCCTGTGGCTTAAATTGCTGAATGTCTTTCCACCACCGGCAGCTAAAGGCCATGATTATCCTTTTATTGCAGCATGTCATTATTCTGATGCTATCAATGGAAATGAATTGGCCGACAATTGATTTACAGTAACAGTCCCCTCCTCTGTGCTGGCCCTCGGGGAGCCTCTGTTACTCATTGATTCGTTCCTCCTGTCTGCTCGGTCCGACTGGCTCTAATAAGGCTTTGGCCTATCGTACAGCATGACCAATTAAATGTATTGCTGGATTTCAGTAGTTATCTCCTTTAGGACTGCCACCTGAACAAATTGATGTAATACTGGTGTCTGGTAGGCCTTTCTTTACAGAGAACATTCTCAGCTTTTGAAGCTAGATCTTGGGCGACGGTTTGATCAGTGGTAGTACCACACAAAAACATTAAAGACATTTTTTTAAGTAGAACAATACACAGAATACACTGTGTCAATAAAGCGTTATCACAAACAAATCCTAAATGGACGCGAACCAATTCAGAACCAGTGTGCATGCAGTCCATTAAAAAAACAAGAGACTCCAGGAGCCTGTTCAGATGGACCCGGGGATAATTTTACCTCTTCCAAAATGAGTTCCTCTTGGAGTAAACACAAATAGAGAGATGGACTGGATCCACTTAGGTATGTGAAACTTCTGCACAAAGACAGACTGGAGTCCCGGGTCTGGTTTTAGATGCTAGCTACATCTTTAGATAGACTCAATATGTTAGAATATATAGTTATTCTCCACAGTACTATTTTAACTTGAAGTACAAGTAGCAGCAATCTGGCTGAGCTGGCATGTTTCTCTTAGTTTGCTGCTGGTAAAATTGTTCAGCAGACTGATTGGAGGGAGAAAGAAAAAATCCCAGATGGCCACAGGGCATGCAGAACATCATTAGTGCCAAGTGTCTGAAAGCTGTCGAAAACATTCCCATCACAGCACAACTGGAGTGCTCACTAACAGCTCAGACCATTATGCCTCCACTGCCAGAGTACGGCTGCAGACAGAGCAGTGCAAACACTGCAGCACATGTGCGCCGGCATCCGCTTTCTCTCACCTTAGCTGAGTGTGTCAAGAGTCACAATAGAGAGTCTCTCACATCAGAAAAATGCATGTGACACTTTTGGGACTTTGCCCAGACTTTTTTCCCCCTAAAATACCTTTATGGATACAGAGGTGAATGGTCCCTTCCGTGTCCCCCTGGGATAAATCCTTCAAGCGTGAGCGAGAAGTCCAGTCTGCTGGTTATTGAATCCTGATAGACACAGTTTCCTGCTGCAGCATTACAGGAACATGGCTGGTGTCTCATCTGAAACGGCCTCAAGACGCACCACTTAGCTATGACCTATCGTCTCTTAGTGAAACACTGCACAACTTCCTGTCTGATAGACTTCCATTTACACCCTTGTTTGTTTGGGCAAGTTTAACCTCTCTGTTTTTCAGTGGTTTGCATGTGAGACATACATTTCTGCAGCAGATCCATCTTTCCTACTGCCAGTGGTCATATGGTAGTAGTGTCTGAGTGATCGACCATGTTCAGGTGCATTCCCCTGGCGGACGCTGGACTGTGCTTTTAACGAAAGGAAAGTGTGCTAATGCTAATCATCACTCGCATGATACGACACTATTCACAGTATGTCAGCGGCTGACATCGGCTTCAACGACAGCTGCTCGACGCTGTTGTGCTCTAAATGTGTAGGGAGCTGGAAGGGGGTGTCTGTGGTCCATTAATGCTAAAGCTGTCATTTTCTGGTATTTTGGATTATATTTTTCTGTGTGTCATCTGAATGGATGTGCTAGTTATACACAGCCTCTTTGTAGTGAGACTGTGTTTAACTAGCATTTCGACAGTATGTCGCATTTCACACAGCACACTTCATTCACTTCATGCTCTGCTGCTTGTTTTTCCCTGTCTCTCCACAAAGCCCACAGCTTGCATCTCAACAGCGAGCATGTGTAAGAGCTTGTTTCTCTGTCGTATGATGGGCTTCGTGTGGTGCTTGTATTGACCCACCAATGTCGGCGAATGCATTAGTGCGGCCGTGCTTGGCCCACTTATTGCCCAACTACAACAAACAGCGTCATCAGTAGATACAGCTGCCTTTTTGTGCAGCTTATAGGGAGCCGCTGTCTGCTTATGGGGACACAGCGTGTTAAGCGGTTTGCCCGAAAAAGCAGGCAGGCCCGAGGAGCAGGGCCTGGTCGGGAGAGTGGTGGTGGCTAGTCTCGGTGCTGAAACAGCTGACGGCCTGACCTAATCCTACCCCACAGACAGGAAGGAAGTGTAGGAGTGTAGCCTGTGGCTCTGTGAGTTCTGCTCTCTGAAAGACTAGTTGTTTTGTGTGCAGCGAGGAGTTAATCTTTGGACAAGTAGTGGCAAGGTCTGCGGAGAAACTGCGTGGCTGAAGGAGCAGCTTATAAGCTTCGTTCACACTTCTGGATAAAAGCTATTTAGAAATATTATTTTGAATAGATTGAATTTTTAGAGATTGAGGAATTTTCTATGTGACTTAAAAGTTGGACTACAGAGCTACAGGATTTGGACACTCTCTTCTTAAGCTCCATATAAGGTAGATCTCACGAGCCCAGAAGTCACTACAGACAAATGTAAGTGTGGAAAACAGCAGATGATTGACTGCATTGTTTGCCAAAAGCACTTATACGCCGTGGTTTCCCATGAGTTTCCCCTCTAGATTACTTGAATCCAGAACTTTAACCTCCGCTTAGTGTGAGATAACTCAGTTCTCATTCATTTGTGTCCATTTCTAGTCTGTGAGGAGGGGAGAGGTCTTGGTTTTTAATCAAAGGGACAGAGCAAATAGTGGCTTAGAGGGCTAAGCTATCATTGCTTCCCTTCTCTGCTGTCAAGCCCCAAACTGTCCTAATCCTACCACATCCTGTTCCCTCACCAGTTCATGCTGCAGGCAAAATGCATGGAGCTGAGCTGCTGGGAAAAAACGTGGAAATGCAACACTTTTTTTCTTCTTTATTTATTCCCGTGTTTACCGTTAACAAACACAGACACACAAGGCTGAACTGCATAATCACACGTCTATTTATTCATTCATTCAGAGCCAATAGTCGCTTGTTTACTGTGGCTCACCACCACTGCAGGTGCTCCAGTGGACAGGAGTAGCGGTGGTCCCTTGCAGACCCGCTCACTGTTGAATTCACACCTTTCACTATCCACTAAAAACAATCCTATCGCCTTCGCTGTATCGAGTCCTGGAGGCTTGTTTGTGTTACCAACAATTCATTTACAGCCACAGAGTCACAGCACACCACTCCATCTGTGAATTATCATCTTGGAATGGAAGCATCATGAATTGAAAACCGCGTCCCATCTAACATATAGTACGGATGCCTGTTTTATCAGGGCGTCAGTCCCAAGGAACATCAAGACCTTTTCTGACACATCTAGCTATGTAGGAAAATACTGATGCACTATGGGAATGTGTGTTATACTCCAGGTCAGCAGACATATCTGTAATGGCAGCAGCTTTCAAGGTCTCCCATGAGGCAGCATCTTTATCAGCCCCCACCCCTTCCAGCTATAGGTGACAGTGAGATAGAAACAGAGAGGGCAGGATAGAGGTTAAGACTGTAATTGGTGGTCTATCCTGTTCCCTGGTAGTTCAGGGCTCCAGGGATGAGGCTTTAGTGAGCGTAATGATGCCTGTAAGATGAGAGGGGATTTGACTGCAAGCCCCTACTCTCACATAACCCTCCCACACACCCCTGTCTGACAGGAGAATCCATGCACAGCAAGCTGGCAGTGAAGGCCACATGATGCAGCCACAGCGCGGGGAACCATTATTCTTCTGTTTCAAGCCCATAAACATGAATGGACAACAGTGGCAGACATGCCATGACATAACTCCAGACGGCCTAAACTTGTTTTGATCCTTTGAGATTTGTGCAGACCTCATGCAGGAAGACAGTGTGTGTTTAAAAGAGGCGGGACAGGAGGGTGTCTGGGAGCACCCAGCTGCCTGTCTTGTTTGGGGAGTCCATCCTAGGGCAGGTAAAAAGGGTTGTGAGGTTGTTTTAGGTGCTGGGAAGTGATTTAGCATCGTGGGTTGAGACCCGTCTCTGCAGCTTTATTCACTTTGAGCTCCTTTGATGTGCGGGTGGGTGGGTTTGCTTTTTTTGGCGTGTTTGCATGTGTGTGTCCATGTGTGTAAGTTGGTGTGCCTTTGAACAAGAGTGCAAACAGACGTGCGTGCGTGCGTGCGTGCGTGCGTGCACATGTTTGCACTGGAGTCTTGGCTAGCGTGTCACATGTTGGGGCATGTGCTGCAGTGCAGGCGGTACTGGGTTACCTAAATGCCTGTTGGTTTTCCAGCACCCTATAAGTAATAATTCAAATCAAACTGCAGGTTTGTGTGTGTGTGTGTGTGTGTGTGTGTGCGCGTGCAGCTCCAGCCACACCAGCTGGCAGCAGCATCCATGCCCACACACACTACCCAGTGCTATTTATGTATTTGTTCATCCATGTGACTTAACCCTTTCACAAGCAACCTCAACCTTAGGGCACGTTGCACTCAAAGCAGAAATATGCCCTATGCCCTGCATTCCCCAATCCAGCACTCTACCCATACTCCTCCCCCCCTTTACCCATAATTCACATCTGGCCTTTTTTAGAACGGGACCGCTTTTTGCACTGATGCAAGTAAAAGAGCCATCAGCAGATTCCTTCACACTCGCACCTCCCTACAACCTCCTTCCATCCAGAACGCAACATTTATGAGAGCTGTAAACTCAGGAATTTTCTTCTCCCCTCTTCCACTCCACAGTTCTGATGCCAAAGAAAAACCTGGCTTATGACAGCCTTCGTCAAACTGAATTATGAAAATAGCCAAACGCCATCTCTGCACAAATTGTGTGTATACATGTTTATCTCACACAGAAAAAAATGTGTGCCTAAAGAAAATGCCCCTATTAATATAAGGATTTAGGTAGTTTTTTCAACTAGCAAACATTTATTCATTTATACGTGAGACTGGACACACAGACACATACACACATGCAGATCAATGCAAATATGTATAAGCAGGGATTAAGAAAAATGTAAAAAAAGAGAGCAAATTAAATTATGCTGCCTTTTAGATGGCTCTAAAACATTTGTTGTCTGAGCTCATTAAGTGAACATTAAAGCATTTTCTTCGCCTCGACTAAGAAAAACGTAAACATTTAGAAGCCACTTTGTTGATATGACCTCTAATTAAATATCAACTGTATGCCAATCAGTGACATCCACAAAACCCCGAAGACACGTTTACATGAGTGGTAGAACGGATGAAGTCATTTAGCAAGTTAAATTGTAAAATTTTAATATGACAATTATTTATTGATACATTTGTGTTGGTCAAATGCATTTCTCAGATTAAATATGTTCCACGTTCCAGGTCAAATAAGCAGAGGTTAATCACAGACAGATCGTGTATCATGTTGGTCTTCATATATTAATTTCACATTTGTGCTTTCATAGTTGTAGCACGTTTGTGTTAGCATTCGATCTGTCTGAAAACAGCAAAAACCGAGAAAGCTATGGAAAAGTCCAGCTGTATTTACTTACCCCCACCCCCCCATCTCCATCTTTGGTTTACTGAGCTTTCCGTCTCCTTGGTGGGCCGATCCCTGGCTCTCTCTGGCTGAGGACAGCTAGTCTCTTACCATTCCCACGGAAAGAGTTGCCAAAGCAAATTTGGCGAGAGGAAATGGAGACCCGAACCTCCCAATCGCTACCCTTCCCTTCTCTTTTTTCTGCGTTTGTGTGTGGATCCGAAGCTGTTCTGCAGGGCCTCCAGGCAGCTGTGGGAAGGCCTGCGGTAGAAGGGGATCATCCGTTGCCCTCCGTCTCGTTATCCTTACTTGTAGCTGTTTTTTTCCACGCATATCACTGTTGTCATGTGACACTTGGAAAACAAAAGTTTTGGGTATTTGCACACATTAACTTAAGCTGTGAAAATTCTGTTGGCCTTGTGTCGACTGCACCTCTTAAGGCCCACCAGATAGAGCGTTTTGGATAAACAGGAGTAATATCTAAGTTTATGTCCGACTGTCGCTCTCTGTTTAGACTTGATCTTTTGACACTTTATTATCCCGTTTCTTTTCCTTCTCCCAATGCGCCGTATTTTTTCTTCCCTTTTTGCCTCACTGTTCTTCCCCGTTTTTACTCATATGTTTTGAATGTTGACCCCCACCATCATTTTGGGACTACTCCCTAATTTAGCATCTTGTGATAAGAGTACGCAAGCATTTGCATTGTGTAGCCTAGCATAGCTCAGCTCCATACTTAGGAGCTGTCTTGGTTGGTGCTAATATTAACATCATGTATAGCCTTTATAGAAGAGGCTAATATGACAGTGACGGTGTGCAATATCCCCAATTTAACTTGGTGCGAAAAAGAAACACAGCATACCACAGCATTGCTTTGATCGCTTGACTGTGTACCATGGCAACCTACCTAAAGTAGAGACGCTTCATTTATTTTTTTAATTAGCAGTTAAGTTAAAGTTAG
Source organism: Microctenopoma steveboyesi (assembly GCA_032359275.1). NCBI lineage: Eukaryota > Metazoa > Chordata > Actinopteri > Anabantiformes > Anabantidae > Microctenopoma > Microctenopoma steveboyesi. The sequence goes on along the minus strand of JAUMHF010000024.1, from coordinate 1,646,890 downwards.
ATGGTAAGATGGTATTTTCACTACCTTTTAACTTCAAGCTTCAACGTGCCAGTTTTGGGAATCAAGCTAGCTGTAACACTAGAGCCAAAATCAACACTCTCCGCCCGCCACGGTGTCAAAGCGTACATGAATGGTCAAAACCAGGCTTTAATTAAAGACACATTTCATTGCATATTGACGGTTACATTTCCTGGCAGTTGTTATTCTAAGTTGCTGCACATGTTTTACCTTTAGCCCAGCTGGTCACAGCAGCTCAGGGACTGTTTCGTCTAGTAGCCTCGCTGGAATCTTCCTGGAAGCGGAGACCTCGTGGAGGAACAGCAGACCCACTGTCATTAAACTTTCAGGGAAAAAAAAAGTGAAATTCTCAAATGTAAATGTTGAAATAAGAAGGAACTGAAATGTCAGTTGTTGTTTTTAAGGAATTATAATATCCCTCCAGGAAAACACTGGGAGGTGACAGGAGAGTAGCAGTATCAAGACACACTGTTTTTTTCCAACGACTGTTGGAACAAAGTGAGTTTTTGTTTTTTCGGGAGAAGCTTCCCCAAGATAAATGACAGGTTAGGTGAGGAGAGGTGGTACAGACGGGTACGACTGGGGCCCTCTCTCTATATACAGCTACCTGATAGTCTGAACATCTGCCATTTGTCTGTGTACACACACGTACACATGCTTTTACCTGGCAGGTGTCTTCGTCTTGTCCTAGAGGCTGTTCTCAACAAGTTATCACTTGCTTTCCATGATCTTAAACTTGAACAAAGTGAATAAATACAGTAACTTATGCGCTGAGCATGGGAGAAATTACTCGCCGCTACATCAAAGTGAATATTACATGAGGTCACATCATGTGCAGTCAGCAAACTGGCTCATCTTAAAGTCGAACTGTGCCTCAGCGTGACTGAAAAGCAGAGACGCTTGAAAAATAACATTCATTTGATCCTATGCAGATCAGTGCTGAAATAGTTAGACTCTGCACAAGTGTTTTTTGCTATTTACTTAATGGAAGACAGAGGCCCCATTGTTCTCTGTGACTCCCCAGCCAAGGAGATGATGGTGGGATGAACTAGTTGCCAAAATTGGAGCTGTACGCGTGTGTGGAACCCACAAACACACAATCGAGGAATGTCACTCGAGTAAGCGTCCGTGGCGCTCACTGTCTTTGTTTTTTCTCAAAGTTCAGCTGCTGCACACAGATTTAGGTGGGGGGGGGTGTCATTGTGACAGAGAATTTAGCATAGACAGGTGGTAAAATTTCAGTTCTCCAGACAAAACGACTCACCTTCATAACTCTGCTCACAGCGGTACAGCAGACATAAAGAGTGTGCAAACCTCGGGGGAAATGAAAGTGCTAGATACAGCTTGTTTGTTTGCTTCAAGGCCAACAGCTAATGAATTCAGCCTCGAACCTGAACCTTTTTTTCTCTCTCCCTCGCATAAACAGTGGAATAACATGTTGTCTGACACCTGTTTGTTTCCCACCATGTGTGGGTTTTTTGTGGCTGATGCAGAGTGAGGTGAGCTAGGCTCTCACTTGATCTCCAGGAAGAAGGGCCCCTCCCTTTCCCCACCGCTGCAGGCCCCTCAGCAGAAAGGCCAAAGTCAGGTCACTGACAGGGTGCGGCTCTGTTCACCCTCCTGAGCAAAGAAAGAGCAAAGAAAACAGGTTGTGTGCCCTTTCATCTTGGCCTAGTCTGGGGGGGGGTGTTGGGTTAGGCAACCTGTTTAGCGCCATACCACTACAGGCTTATTGTCTCTTACAGACGAGCAGCTTCGACACTAAGAAAAAAAAAGCAGCAGTGGTCCTCAGCAATTCTGAGATTACGCAAAGATTAAAAAAACATGTAGGACAGAGTTACTCGCTGCATTTTAGAGACTGTTGGCTGCGTGGCAAATACTGGGGGTTTGGTTAATGCTGTTCCACGTCACTGCCGTTCTGGAAACTCTGGCAGACCCACACATGGCTGTTTACCCGAGCTTCTTGAAGTTTCTGTCTCACTTGCTTTCTTTCTCTGTGACTGGAATCATGCATGTTTGTAGAGGACATCCTGTAATCTATGACACAGGAAATGCACTCAGACAGATAGACGAGCAAAACGGGGTGGAGGATTTAAGGCAGACGGCGAGAGGAGGGTGTGGCAGAAAAAAAGAAAAGAAGAAGGTGGGTTGTAGGGGGAGAAGATAGATGAAAATGACAGATTGTGTCAAGAAACGGATTATGTATTACCTCATAACACAGCCTGTGATAAGATCAGCTTGTTTGAATGCTGGCAGCATTCTGTCTCTTTTTTTTTGGGCGACACTCCTGTTTTCAACACCACGAGGTATCTGCGTAGTTCTCACATCAAAACTTTCCTACGGCAAGTTTCACCTCTCAGACCCTTTCTGGCATCTTTCCAGCAGAGTCTAACAAACATAACCTTTCCTCCAAATTCATTTTGGGACTCTAACGCTCATTATATTCTATTGTAAACACGCTCATGCTCGGGTGGTGTTCAGCATAAATAAAACACATCTCATTCCTATCTTTAAACTCTTACGCACTTTTCAGTCGGACTGTTCTCCAGTGTGCCATTTTCTCCTCACCCAGAGTTTGATCAGCAGTACAGAACCTCTCTATGAACTCTCTCCTGACTGACTCATTTGTAGCCCACTGTGACCTTTGCTTCCTCAGTTTACTAGCTAACAGAAACAACCCTTCCGATTTGTTAAAAAAAGCTTTGACAGTATAAAGAACCTAGTGTGTCTCCAAAAAGCCCAGCTGATTTGGAACATTTTGTGCATTCCAGGAGTATTTTTTGTTTTGTTTTTTTTTGTCCCCAACGTGATGATTAAACAGTTTATTAAACTGCCTAAAGGTCAACACAGTGAAAGTTTTAATCCACAGTCTCACTTCCTCACTGCTCCTTCTACTGTAACAGTTATATATGTTTTCTCTAAAGTAGGTACAAATGCTGTTTCCTCCTCAACTGGGTGGAAATATCTTTAGAATTGGGACTTTGTGGTCACATTCATTTGAATGCTCTGAGCATGGAACATTCACTACAGAGATTTTAAAGAGTCCAATTCAGGAAAAGAAGAAATAATTCAGTGCAGCAGCGGAGCGGTTAAGCAATCCTTTACTCTTTATTGTTCAGAAATGCTATTCATAGCGTTTTGTCTCGCAGCACCCATGGCTTGCAGACAGAGGAAGTGTTCTGAAACGGAGGGTTTCAAAAGCTACAGACAGTGTTCAACCGTGAAGGCTGTTATCACCCCACCCATCCTGTCTCTACACACACACACACACACACACACACACACACACTCTAACAGACATATCCACTCACATCCACTTGCCCAGACACGTGCTTACACATGAGCCCCTACACCCCCCCCCCTCTACGGCAGCTGAGACGAACCTGCCACTCAGTCTTTCCACATATGCTGCCCGATGACTTGAGGCTTTGTGAGTTTCTCATGCAGGGGACATTCGTGGTTGCCCTGTGTTAAGTAAGTGCCTGTAAACTAGCATTCGATGGATAAGAGCTACCAAGATCTCGTACGGGTATTTAATTTGGTGCCTTTGCTTGGCTTAAATTATGCCAAAAACGGTCTCTTAGGCCTCAAAGGGCTGTAATTCTTCCCTGAAACGATGTCTGGCTTTTAATAAAAAAGTTCATTGTTATCCCCCAGATACTGGTGTAAATGTTCTTACTGTGAGGCGTTGGAGCTGAGCACATAGACGTCATGTGTAATGCACACCTCAGCTAATCATAAAGTCTTATCTTAGAAGTGTGACATCCTGTCTATGCTGTGTAACCCACACCGGATCGTAAAGGTGGTGAGCTGGTTGGCTGAGCGAACACACACACACACACACACACACACACACTCACTACATTTTCGTGCATCTTTGAAGTCAGCTCACGTCTATTATTTGCAGCAGGAGGCCTGCTGTGGGTCATAGTGTTTAGGTTCACTGTCGGTCTTCCTAGAAAAGCGTCTGACTTGCTGCTCGGTCCGGGTCTTCACGTGTGCATACTAGTGTTCCCATTAAGTAATGTTCTTAATTCAGGTTGTAGTATTGCAGAAATGGGAGCACGAGGTTGACAGGTGAATACTGTTCAGGACTGTGGGCGTTAAAGAAGGAGCTGAGCAGTCAGATCCTTACATGATCTCAGATATAAGGGGACAAAATGAGTTTCCTACATCGTTTGGCTCGGTCGGATCACAGTGGATGGTTTACACATCTCATCTGTTACACAGGGCCAGGTATCACCAAGCCGCCGTTTTAAAAGGAATATTTTCCTAGAAGCTCCCATCACTGAGCCCCATAGCTCAACTGCCAAGTATTGACCCCTTGATGCTGTCCTTTGTCCAAGATTACCAGGGGTTGGATCTTGCCTGATGGAGAGCTGTGTTGCTGGCAACAATTAATCCACGAGACGGGGTCTGGCACGTGGCACGGAGACTTTATCCAGAGGCAGTGCTGCGCGTGTGTCCAATCAGCCACTCTCTGGGCTGAACTGCAGGCGCTGCCCTCTTGCCTCCAGCCCTGCTCTGTTGCCGTGTTATATAGGACACATCTCTTCATCTTGAGATAACCCACGAGCCTACCAACCATTGTCAGAACTCCACAGATATCACCTCAGAAGAAGCCACCGAATCCGTCTTTAGATTTAGTGGAAATGGACGTCTACGGTCATGAAGCACTGATGTCAGGGAAAGTCCTGAAGCTGTACATCAGGGCCCGGTGGATCGAGGGCAGCTGTCATGTCAGAAGACCTCGGTGGTATTTGTGCGTCTAGCCACGCTGCTTTCCTGTGAGAGCAGCTCTAATTACACTGGCATGTGGGATAGAGGGACACGCTGCCAACATGGCCGAGAGAGGCAGAGAGAGAGAAGGAATCTAACCCCATTACAAATGACCACCTGTTGACATCATGCAGGGGGTGCTGTGTGTGTGTGTGTGTGTGTGTGTGTGTGTGTGTGACACAGTGTCCTGCACACTGCAGCAGTTTGCTGGCAGAACACCGCAGATTCCTGAGGGACATCCTCAGAGAGAAAACGAGAGCGAGAGAGCACCACAAAGTGAGCCAGAGAGAGAGAGAGAGAGAGAGTGCACGCTGCATGAGTGAACAATACATCCCCCTCAAGAAATACTGTTGCCAAGTACAGATCTGCATCGCTCGTTTGATCGTGTTCCACATATATGCAGGACATTTAAAGAATATTTCTAATAAAAGATGTGTTGTCAGAATTAAAGTGATTTTTTGTGTTTTCCATCCCACATGTGACCAACACCACGCAGTATAATCCCTGTTCTGTCTCAAGCTTTACGACGAGATGCCTGAAGAGAAAGAAACTGTCCTGGAGTTTTTTTAAAGTGGCATGCTTTGCAATCTGTGTGTGTGTGTGGCAGCTAGTGACAGCCACAGCTTAGAGAGGCTGAGGTCACAGCCGCAGAGGCAGCTACCGGGGGAAGGAGGAACAAACCCTCGCTTGTCTGTCTGTATGGGTGGATCTGTGTCTGACAGACAGACGCACACAAACACAGATGCACACTGGCCCAGTCACCTCTTGCCTTCTCTCTTGGCTGCCCATGAGCAAACACACCTAGCTATATTGGATTCTTTGTGTGTCGAGTGTGTGACGCGTTGCCTTGATTTTGTGCGCGTGTGTGTGTGCACTACTTAGTAACCCTAAAACAACTCGCGCCGGCCGCACGCACACACAGAGTCAACACTGCCTCTATATTTAAACACGCTTCCACTCCCAGCTATCAGACACCTCTGCTGGCACTCGCCTATCAACACAAACAAACACACAGTTATTGGTCTGTCTGACACCATTGGGGGCATTTTCAGTTCACTGACAGTTTAATGTGACAGCCCTCAGCCACATGGGAAAAACAATGCACCTGGATATCCCCACATCTCTCTTATGTATGCTGTCCTGCTTTTCTAAGACTCATGCCGAATTGTCCTCGTTGTCTTCCAGGCACCCGATCCCATCCCGATCAAAAAGTCCAAACACGAAGACTTCCCATCGCGATCCCCGCTGGTTGACAAAAACAAGCAGCACGACTGGCTACAGTCCCTGTCCTCCTCCAATAAGGTTGGTGTTGCTAAGCTAAGGAAGGTGTCGTCGGGGATAATGACGCACAGTGCATGAGATGAGATGTCATGTAACATGACACAGACGTTTTCAAATGAGGGTAGCGCTTAAATTTAGATTTGGAAAGTGGTGCAAACAGGAGGGGCGAGTGTGGATGTCCCCAGCCCCATGGATTAACTTACTGAGACAGAGCAGGGTTACAGAACATATCCACAATATAACGATGGATGTTTGTTCGTGCTAGGAGTCTTCATACTGACGCCGGTCCAGGCACGTTACACATCGTGTCTCCACTGAACGGAACGTTTCTGTGATATCGCCTCATGTTTGGTGCTGAAAATGTTTCTTCTTCATTTCTAAACAGCTGGTTAAGAAATGTTTGTTGGAGTTAGACAAAGCAGCACACGAATCAGCATTACCGTCCCAGGCTGATTCCAAAGCTGTAAAACAGATATTCAATCATTATTTGAGTCCTAAAGTCTGATCTTTTTTCCAGGGGCTGAACTGCATTCAACCTAGACAGAGGCCCTCAGCTTTCAGGCCGTGGTCCCCTCACATCTCTGCCGGCGATAAGGAGCCCTCCAGTCACCCGCTGGCCCTGCTGAGAGACAGGTGAGCCCAGCACGGTCGAAAATCACACTCGTCAAACAGCAACTGACTAAGTTAAAAAAGAAATGAATTCATGATGATGAAATCTCACGGCGAGAGACGACTGCCATTTTGTTCAAGGCGCTCTGACGAGCTCCCAGCATGCTCTCTCACTTGTCTGGGTGGGCTGGTGTCATAGGGGGGTCAAGTCTGACTGTACCGCAGCCTCCCACACTGCACCATTCACACACATTTGACACACACTCATAATGTGGGCACCCACTTGGCATGGTACTGCCAGTGCAGGCTGCATTGTATCACAGTTGATCTGGCCCAGTTTCTTTCAAAGTGGGAGGAAAGAGCTGCAGGCACTTTATTTGAACGTTTCTCTAGCCTATACAATATGGTAATGGCTGTGTTTACTTGTATGCAGAATCCAGCTTTTGTTAATGATGTGTGTGTAACAGCATCCCAACCATCTGTTTTCAGCTTCTACAACTACAAGAGTCTGGAGAATGCCGTGGCCCCAAATGTCGCCCTCACACCACTGCCCCTGGGGAAGGTGGGTCCCATGTCTCCATCAGTACCCAGCACCTCCCATCCAAGTGGAGGTGAACCCCCAGGTGAGGGTGCTAACGGCAACTCCAGGCCCCGCAAGAGAAGAGCCACAGGAGAGCTCCCGGCGCCAGAGGCTTCCTGCCCCCGGTCCTCCGCCGCAAGCAAGCCTCCGCCACAGGATGACAAGGACTCTGAGGTGGAGATAGAAGTGGAGAGTCGTGATGAATGTAAGCAAAACAGCTCCACATGCATGGAAGATGCATTTTGTGTAATGAGGCTCAGTTAGCTAGTAATTTATCAGTTCTCAGAATCTCCTTTACCAGCTAGAAGCTTCCTCACCGAACGTGTGATTCTCCCAACAGTTACTTCGTCCCTGTCCTCCCTGTCGTCACCGTCCTTCACCTCATCCAGCTCTGCCAAGGACCTGAGCTCGCCATGCACCCAAGGACCCATCTGCACCGTCACGTCGGCTGAGGGCGCAGCTCCTGTCGCTGCGCCCATCGCGACCCCGCTGACTCATCCCGAGCTGGGGCTGGAGTCTGAGCTGGAGAGCCTGAGACAGGCGCTGGACAGCGGACTCGACTCCAAGGAGTCGAAGGAGAAGTTTCTTCATGAGATTGTTAAGATGCGGGTGAAACAGGAAGAGAAGCTGGGATCGGCCCTGCAGGCCAAGCGCAGCCTTCAGCAGGTACGTTTTCAGTCGTATCACTGGAAGAGTGCAGCACAAGATGCTTGGAAAGAGGTGTGTTCATCATCTGTCACTGTGTAAAGTGATGCTTTCGTCAGAGATGTGTTCAAAGCAGCGTGGCACAAAGTGTAGCACCAGGAAGAATGGGGAAAGACGCACCTTTTAGCAACTTTAAATACAAAACACACAACTTCACCATCTTTCACCTATGCTTCCTACAGCACGCTGCTTGTCACGTATCTATTCCCACACTCGTATGTATCGCCATCTGCGGAGACAGTGGAATTTCCCAGCTGTCCCCTGATAACTCATGAAGGTGTTTTTTTTTTTTACTTTAAATTGGCACGCTGATGTAATGACTTGAGTTCAGGCAATGCAGAAGCAGAATGCAGATTAGAAGTCATTCTCTGTGTCCGCAAAGCTTAGCATGAGTTGGCGAGTGATAATAATGATAGCGGATGTAGCTGTGGAGGGAAAGGCCAGACTTCCATTTTTATTTTTGGTCTTGGACTGAGAACAAGAAAATGCCGACGAAGGAGTCTGTGTGGGTGAGCAAACACAAAAAAATGCATCCTGAGCAAAGAAAGGCTTTATCAGTACACTTTCACTTTCCATCAGTGTTTAGAGGAGCTTTGGAGAAGAAAACAAATTTAACACCATGTAGCCAAAATGAGGCAGATGTAACTGGAGTGACGCCAACCTGTTGAACGAGTTCTTATGTAAAGCGGCAGCAAAATAAAGGGACATGAAGAGGATTGTTTCTTTTCACTTTTCTTTGTAGGAACCAACAAATCTCGATGACAGACGTGTTTGTCACAACAGCTAGGTTCCCATGAGAAGACTGTGGGCATGTTACCAAAACACACACATGCTCATTCAGTGTTTGAAAGGAAGGAAATCTGACTTCTGTTAGCCCACACTTTACCCTAACCCCTGACTAGGCTCAGTGTAAACACTGACATGGACGCTGCAGCCTGCTGTAACAAGTCTGCTACTCTCAGCCGCGGAAGCAATGGGTTCACTAGCATGCATAGGGCTGAATTTTCTCAATGAGAGTCGTGTGTGGGGGGGTTTTTTCTCAATGAGTGTTTTATAACCCCCCCCCCCCCCACGCACACACACACACACACACACACACACACACACACACACACACACACACACACACACACACAGTACCTCACCGAGATGCTAATGTCGAGACTCTCTACTTCCAGGAGCTGGAATTCTTGCGAGTTGCCAAAAAGGAGAAGCTGCGGGAGGCAACTGAGGCGAAGCGAAATCTGAGGAAGGAAATCGAGCGTCTGAGAGCCGAGAGCGAGAAGAAGATGAAGGAAGCCAACGAGTCGCGGATCCGTCTGAAGCGGGAACTGGAGCAGGCCAGACAGCTGCGGGTCTGTGACAAAGGCTGCGAGGCCGGACGTCTTCGTGCAAAGTACTCTGCACAGGTCAGTTAGTGTGCATGTGATCTGTTCACAAGACTCTTTAAACAGAGGCTGAAATGTGAGCAATCTCTCACTGGTAGCGAACACAGCGTGCGTTTAGGCAGGCGCTAATTGCTCAAGATGATGGTAGAAAGTCTAGACAATTATTTCCACACCCTCAGAGTAACTGCAGCGTTAAACTTTCTCAAACACTCTCAAGGTCAGTACAGGAAAGGCCAGGAAAAAACACTACTTCCTCTTCCCCAGTCAAAAATAAACGGGTGTAGCTCCAAGTGCACAGACATTTGATAAGTCCCCCTCTGAAAGGAAACAGGAAAAGATGTCGACTTCCCAGGCACCATGGGAAATGCAGATTAGACAAAACAAGCAGGAGGTTTTGCTCTCCAGCTGCGGCTGTGTAGCTCTCTGCAAAGATTGCCGTTAGCCTGGGCCTCAGACAGACATGTGACACATTTCAAACACTTTGCTGATTATTGTTTCCAGACACCTTGATATCAAAAAACATGACGTAAAAATGGGAACTCGATTATAGGTTATTTCAGGTTTACTGCACTGATGTAAACACTTATTCAGCTTAGGAAGCTGAAGCTAATGACGTCTCAGGAGAAGCTACATTTTTATTCATTTATCAAAATCTGAAAATCACTTGTTTGGACCAGTGTGCTCCCAACGGTCCTTGAATCCGCTCTGTTGTGACTGATGACTCACTTCAACTCTTTCCTGCCATGTGCTTTCCAGATCGAGGACCTCCAGATGAAGCTGCAGCATGCAGAGGCTGACCGCGAGCAGCTCCGAGCCGACCTGCTGCATGAGCGGGAGGCCAGGGAGCACCTGGAGAGGGTGGTTAAGGAGCTACAGCAGCAACTCTGGCCCAAATCCAACAGTGACAAGGAGGGGATGCCCAAGGACATGTCAGCTGCCAACTAAGCCAAATGCAAGCTCCTTCGCCCCAAGCATTCCCCCCTGCATCGCCACCATCCCCAACATTATCTGCCCAACCAGGACCATAGACACACCGGGGAGTGCTGGGGTGGCCACATAACACCACTGTCCACACGAAATGCCCTACATAACACAAACAGACACTCACTCTACGACCAGACCCAGAGAGAAGACATGAGGACTTCAAGTCAAGTGAATGGTTTTCTTTGAGAATAACTAGAAGCAGAAATGCTGCACCAAGGAAGCTCATCTGTAACCAAGCACTGACTCGCACCTTCCCGACTCACAGACAAGGAAACTGGATCAGAAGAGTGAAAGAAAACACATACATAGCACAAAATCTGGTCGTGTCTGTATTATTTGCTGACAGAGAAAATGAGATGTGACTCACTGTGTGACGGACGTCTGTGATAACACATGCTGAGAGATCATAGTATATCATCATATTATATTAGTTATACAGCTGTTGAAAGGTGTTGGAGCAGCGCAGCCAGGAGGGCAGGGCTCATACTTAACCCAGTCTCCACCACTGTCCCCTGCCACAACAAAGACAGAGGATTCTGAAGACATTATAAGCTATTTAAGAGACTGCATAGCGATATGTAAAAAAATAGGTTTCTTTGTTTCTCTGTTCTGTTGGAGTTTGAAAATATAAAAAAATACAAATAAATTAGACAATGAACAAAACAAGCGGATGAACTTCCCACAGTGCCACCGTGGTTTTGTCGGTTTTTTCCAGAAGCCATCGCAGTCCACTGAGGAGAAAAGCATCAAATTCGAAATTCTTAAGCGACTTGTTTTTCCTCCTGTTTAAAAAAAATCATTTATTTCTCCAAGTTTTATGTGTTTCTCTGCATCTGGGTAAAACCCCAGAAACGGTTATCTTCTAAAGATAAACTACTCCAGATGTGAACGTGGCCTTGTTTCCTCGTCTTGTAACATGCGAATGATGAAAGTCGCCGTGTTTCTACCATCATCTAAGAAATCGCAGTGGGCTGGATGGGACACCTTTGGCAAGAACCACAAAATGTTCATTTTAATTAAATTAAGGTTTGTAAATATGAATATGTTGGGTTTTTTTTAACTTTACAATAATGAATCGCACTTTGTCATAACAAAATACTGTTATACTGCATCGTACTCCCTCTCTTGTCTTCTTCAATCTTACTTTTGAAAACGTCATCTTATACATGACTGCTACCATATACTGCTACCAGTAAGCATTTTGTTGATTATACTCATATTGTTTGAATATTGTTGTTCAGTTTTCTTAAGGAAAAGTATTGTAAATAAATGGAAAGAAAAAAAGGCTCCTACCTGTTGCTTGCTGATGCAGTCTGGTCTGGGATTGTTCAGAAGTTGTCCTGAAATGACGCCCGGGTAAAAGTCAGAAGGGGTTTGACAGAACTCTGCTGACAGTATACTGTACATTAGTGAGGTGAACTGTTCTAGCAGCCTGAACAAAAAGTAAAAGCGCAGAGGCCACATCTCTGCCTCAGAAACAGTGGGTACAATGCAATCAGAATGTACATTGTGTTAATGCTAACTCTCCTTTGGTTGTCGATGTTGTTTTAATCGTGGAGATATTTTATTGCTTGTCTGTTATGTTCACTTTTTTTCAATAGAAACTCATATTTTCTTTATGCATGAGATTTGAGAACATTTGCCATACATATAGTCAGTTATTGGGCATTGATACTGTACATTTAAGGGTTTTTATTGTGTTATGCAATATAAAGCAATTTGTCTTATTTAGAAAAGGAAGAGTTAAAAAGATCCAACTACAAACCATATATTGTTCTTAAGAAAAGAAACTTCACACCCGCAATAAACGCAAAACAACAGCAACAAAAAAAGGATCATAAAAATGAAACGCAATGCTGGACAACCTCAAGTGCCTGGACATGGGCGAAAGGTTTCCAGAGTAGGAAAACTGACGACGAAGCTGTCGGGACACGGGGGCCTCTCATCAAATTCTTACAAATTAAAAGCCCCTCCCTCACTCAGCAGGTCATTTTTTAAAAAAGAAAAAAATCAGTATTCCTAAAGCCGAACAGTTTTTCTTTCTCGGTGCAGAGAACAGTTGAACAAATAGTAGACACTTAAAGTTTGTGTTTGAGAATGAGTGCTTTTTTTCCCTTCATTTGAAATCAGTGATATGCATGTTCAAATGATTTTTCTAGATTTTGAAAAGCCACTTGCTTCAGTGAATTGTTACTTTGGATTGTATATAAAGACCTAACTGTTGATTCCCTGTCGGTCGGCTTGTCTCGAGGCAGACGTGTTGAAGATAATAACGAGGCCGTTTCAACACTGCGTCTGCAACTTTTTGCCGCAGACCTAAAATTGGTACATTTTGTAGTTGTTTTTACACTCAAACGAGTTGCTAGCCTATGTGTAGTTTACTTTACTCACAGTTTTCTACAAAAAGAAGGGAGACGGTAACGACATTGGCTCTTCGCTCTCCCGCGCAAAAAGAAAATAGCTGTTTAATGACGTCTCGTTTTCTAAAGAAGAATCCTTTTGCTAAATAATCGACAGTAAAGCAGCAATAACAGTCCATATTAATAGGCAAATACTAGCCAGTGTGAAGATTTGAATAAGACTTTACAAATGTAAATATGTTTTTCATTTACGATATTGTAAAATATATGTACATGGTGTTTCCTTTTTCAAAAAGAAATCCTTTCTTACAATAGCTGTGTTGTTTTTGTTGCTTTCTTTTTGAATTTGTGTTTTAACAGATGTTTCAGAAACAGTTAATGCAGTGCATAAGAGAATATTCCCTACATACACATGTTAATCCATTTTTTTCCGTAGAGTCTTTATATTGAATGACTTTTTTCACCAGTTCATATATTTTTAACAGTCTGTTCAGTATCAGATAGCAGACCTGCAGTATGAGTATGCGACCTTGCAGATTGTTTCTCCCTCATCCTCATGTATCTTTTAAGCCCTGTGCTGCTGCTAATACTATATAAACCTTACAATTCTAGAAATATTTTTATGTAAGAGGTAAATGTAAGTGTTCCCATTCATTAATGACACATATACAGTTTGGAAGAAAGCTTGGCTTATCCATCTATCTCCTTTATCTCCCCTCATCTTTTCACACCTTTTCCCCCCATCGACCCTCCAACAACGCCCCTCTCTCACGACACGGACTATATTGTAAAGTAAAGGACTTTATGAGATTATGTTTGAAAATAGCTATGCTTATATACTACAGTGACTGAATGTACAGTGTATAGATGCATTACCAGAAATAAAGTTGTTTGTCCAGATTGAATTGTTTCTTAATTCTGCTTAATTCAAGATGAGAAAAAAAAATCCTCATTAGGTAAACACACTCGGCCACTTCAGCAAAAGCATTTCAGTCAAAAGGGGTACATAAAGAGCTCAGTGTAACTGTCAGAGTCATAGCTTGAATCTGAGGGACGCACGGGATGATTGCAGTTTGTTTATACAAGGTAAAATACCTCGAGCATAGAACCATGTGAGAAGTCAATTGATTTATAAGCACATTTAAAAATACAACACAAGTTGACACTAGTTCTGTACAATAATAAAAAAATGCAAATTACAAAATTACCTAAAAAGGGAGATACATAGATAAACCTTCCATTATTTATTTTTAATTATTACTTATTATTTCAGTTAATTTATTTTTGTAAACTTTATATCTAATTTCTGATCCTTTAGTTCTTAATTTGATAAAATTTCTATAGAGACAATTTTTCTTTTTACAAGCATTTTGTAATCCTTTAGTTATCCATGGATGATATTTATATTTATATTTACGATTTCTATTGATTATTTTAATTGGACAGTTCTTATCATAAATGAATTTGAATATATGAATGAATTTGCTATATGCTATGTCAACATTATTCTCTTTATACACGGTATCTCAAGCTTGTGACATCAATTCAGTTTTAAATGCATCGATTGTTTCATCATTTCGTACTCTCATAGTTATGCTTCCCTGGTTTATTTTGGCCCCTACTTTCTTGATCCCATTTTTAATGTCAAGATAAGCAAATATAGGTAAGTAGTCACTAATATCATTTATTAGTATTCCACTTACCATATTCTGTTCAACATAATTTGTAAATATATGATCTATTAGGGTTGCACAGTGCGTCATTTTTCTTGTTGGTCTTTGGAAACAGGGTTAAACTATACATCGTATCCAAGAACCCTCCTGTTTGTTTGTGCAGTCTTGATTCATCAGGTCTATGTTGAAGTCCCCACACATTATTAAATCTTTTTGTCCAGTTTATGAGTACCTCTTCTCTATGCAGGTTTTGAAGTTATCCATATAAGATCCTGGTGTTCTATATATACGAGTCACTAGTATGTTGGCTCTGATTTCCATTATAATCTCAATTGTTAGACTTTCCATTAGATCACCTACTGTCATTGTCATTCCTGGTAGTATTTTACTTCTTAAAGTTCTGTCTACATACAGAGATGCCCCTCCTCCATTCCTACCTTTTCTATTTTGTTTGTACATCTCATACCCATCTAAATCAAAATCTGTGTGTTTTCTGTCCTTGATTCACGTCTCTGAGATGGCTATGATCCTAAAGGGGGTCTTAAATTCATTCAGTAAGTCCTTTATACCCTCAAAGTTTGCTTTGAGACTTCTGGTGTTCCAAGTAGTTTTATCCACACCCTACCCTTTGTTGTCCATGTTGACTTTATTTTCCCTTGTTTCCCAAGAACCCTGGCTTGTCGTGCTATTTCAGAATTTTTCTTTCTGCAGGTGTCCTTGACCTTGGAGTTGTGCGATTTCACCTTGTGGCCGCTGGTCCTACCAACGTGCCGGTGCTTCGTCTGCTGCTCCTTATTGTTGTTATGATCTATGTTACCTGCTGTCCTTTTCCCTCTCCTCTGTCCACTAACCCCAACCGGTCGAGGCAGATGGCCGCCCAC
>JAUMHF010000024.1:1571662-1625765 GCA_032359275.1 Microctenopoma steveboyesi | reverse complement strand
TACTTTGTTCCAGGTGCATTTACTCTATGATTATTACCCATAAATTGGTTTCTGACACTTAAATAGTAACCTCACATTTCCTAGCTTTACTTTGAGTGGTCATGATCATATAAAGCTCCTGTACTTGTGATGGTATACTTAGTTATATTTAGTTGTGTCATTTTTGGCCAGTGGGCAGTGAAAATGGGCCTGGGGTTGAAGAGGCTAACTGGTAACTGCATCGCTAAAATGAGAATGATTAGCTCTGGATAGTCCGAGACGACAAGCGAGCCCTCCAGCAAAGCTCACATTTGAACTTGTTTAATTGTTACATATACAAAACAGAAATGTAAAAACAACAATTTGTGGTTGGAGGTGTGGGCTAGAACCATTTCTTGATGGACAACAGTCGGGCAGAATGAGTGTTAGCAGTTTCCTGAAATCTTGTTATTACAGGGAGGTTGTGAAGGTCTGGTGCCATATTGTCTGCGCAGAGAACAACACTTATGCTGAGCAGTCAACCTGCACTATGTCAAATAAAAACAAGGTAATGCTAAGCTAAGCTAAGCAGGACCGGACTCTAGCTCCTAAAGTTAACACAGAGAGACTCTCAGACTCATCTGTGGCATTAATATGAAGCAAGACGTGTGGAATGGTCTTTTGTTAGGGGTGTTGATTGACCGAGCTCAACAGAAACATTTTCAGATGTTTCAGCGAAGCTTTCTTGTGGCTCACTCGTTGTTTTTGTGCTTATTTGGCCAAATGAAACAAAGTTAAAACAGAAAACACTCCCGAGTTTGAATGAAACACTCTGAATGTGTTTCTGTGGGGGCATCCTGGGTCTGTGCCTCATGAATCACAACCGCAACAGCTCAAAACAGTCAAGGACAGGAACAGGGAAATGTTTGAAGAGCTCCACAGCAAAAGCTTTGTGGATGGTGGTAGGGGTGTGCCCTCACAGAACATGACGGAGTGAACAGGACGCCTCTGGCAGTGGGCAGCTTTCATCAAGGCCTGTGTGGGCATGATTTCATAAAGACTGTGGGCACCTGTGGCTGAGTCATACACGCCTTACTGTTCATCTGGGGTAGAGTGACCAAAAAAACAGAACTGCAGGGATGAGAAGCAAATAGGCCAATAGGTTTCTCACTGTGGTTAGTCAGCTTACAAGACAGGAGCAGCTCACACACACACACACACACACATACACACACACCTCTTCCCCTCCTTTCAAGCAGGTTTAGTGAACGTAGTGTCTCCCCTGAGACACAGCTGTCACTGTGATCCATGTAAACTCTGTAAACGAGAGACTTAAAAACGAAGACCTTGGGAAATACCTTTGGGGTGCAGCAGATAAATTCAGAACAGGGAGCAAAAGAAAAGATAAGAGAACAAAGGCCTTCAGAGAAAAGAAACAGGAAACACATGCAACAGCTTCAGCTCAGTTTCGATGTATCATTTCCAAACAACCCCCCACAAACCCCTCGTCAGAACAGGGACTCTGCCAAGACTAGACGACACCCACAAAAGAGGGTGGAAGGTGGGCAGCTGACTGGCCATGCTGGGTGCCACGCTGCCTCCAGTAAGCTCAGGGTGGGAGTTGTAATTGGCAGCAGTTGAGAGAGCATGCTGGGATGTCAGTGTCATTCTCATGAGGCTAAGCTGGCGTGATGTGCCCATCAGCTGAACTGCTGTCACGTTTCCACAGCGCAGCTCCGATGTGTACATTTGTTTACATGCAGAGAAGGAGGAGAGGAACACCACTACTGGTGTAGGTGTGAGACTCTGGGAGGGAAAAATGTGTTGAAAGGAAGAAGGAAGCGGGAGAAGTAGGGCGACTGAGACATGATGGGCTGTTTGCCTCCCTCATCACTCTGTCTCTTACATCTCAAAGAGAAATACAGGCGCAGGCTGGCGCCTTTGTCGTGCCCACAAATTAAGCCGTCATGGGACTGCAGCAATGCCTGCCAATGCTTTACTAAATTCTTGTCATTTACAGTATGTACCACATCTCCTGCAGGGCGTCCAAGCTCCGACATACAGGAGAAAGACTTGGAAGACCTCGCTGTTCAGTTTGAAATGAACACATCACACATGGGACGCAAAGTATTACCCAGGCTACCACAGAGTACACGTTGGTAGATGCAGTAACAAGGCAAGGGAGGAGGAAAGCAGTGGTAATGGTACTGACTTCAATAACATGAGTGAAAAACAGGCAGCGTGGTGCTCCAGCTGCAGGAGCCTATTAAAAAGCAAATCAAAGGCGCATTAGCTCACCCACCAAAAGACACAGGGAGCCCTGCTCCCAGCTCTCCTGGTGAGGTAGAGAAATCTTTCTGGGGCCCTGCTGAGAGCGTGTCACTCACAACGCCCCCCCCACCCCCCACGTGCACATACTTTCAGCTCACCCATACAGCTGTATGTAAAGTAGCAGCAAGCAGACGCACATACCATAATTATCCCTCACTATGTCTGACAATCTGAGTGGTTTCCATGTTATTCTCCTCCTGAAACCTGCAAACAACACTCCAGAGAAAAAATATAAGGCAGGTCAGCAGCTCGTTACAGGCGTGACTCATCTGGCAAAAGCACATCGTTGACTAATGTACAGAAAGTTGTTTCCTCAGCCAAATACATATCTTCTGGAGAAAACATCGTTTTTGCGTGGACTACGTTCATTGGCCAGGTTTAACTCCACATAAGTCCTAGTACAAAGCACAGCACTGGACATGACTGTAGAGGAGGGATTAATGTGTTATTTCTTTTATCACTAGTTCATTGAATCAATAAATCTGACGTTCATTACCTTAACTGTGTTGTTGGAACAGACCCACAAGACAATTAATGATGCATGAGATGGTGTGATAATGCTGCACATTGAATATACTGTAGTGTATACTTAATGAGAAAATACTGGGGGAAATTAAACTGAAGCCAGGTGTCTTTTCCTACTGAGGCTAAACAGCATAATGCATTTTATTTGACTTCCTTTTACTTTAAACACAAACGTAATTGGATTCAGACAGGTCTGCTTTACTCCTGTAACGCGTTAGCCCAGCGGAGGCGTGGAGCTTGAGAAAATGTCCGACAGTAAAGCGCTGGATGGTTCTGTGTGAGTGTGTGTATAGAGATGTCAGCAGCAAATCCCACCTTAATGTGACCTGACAGAGTGGGAAATGTAAGGGGAGGAGGCCTCTGGAAGAGAAGTCTAAAGGTGACACTCCAACCCAACCTTTCTCGTTACAGCAGCGCAGCACTGCGCACAGATGGAGGGATTGAACTTTTACACTCTTTTGCATGTATTGTCCAAACGCAGCCGAGGGCCCCCGCGGGTGCTTCGGCTTTCTGAATTAATATTTCAGCACGCCGAGGCGTCGCTCAGCCTCCATCCACCTGGAGCGCTGCCAACATCCCAGCTTCAGTACTACCATCGGCCTGCAGCGCACGGCTTCTGCCCACACACACACCCGCAGGAGCATTAGCAGAGAGGAACAGCTATCACAGCCCTTTGTTTTGTCTTGCCAGGTGGACTCATACATTATACTAAGCCATGTGAAATACAGCCCTGTAGCTTTAAATTTTGTTTGAACAAACTCTCTATAAATTTACATTCTCCTCCATGTGACTTATGGCCTGTTGAACAGCAGTCAGTTTTGCTGACAGGCACACAAGGTAAGTACTTTCAATATGCATTAAAGGTCCAGTAGAGGTCTGGAGGAATTTACTCTCTGCATGGTGGGTGTATTCACATAATTATGTTCTTGAGCTACAGTTGTGATCTTTAACCTTCACATGGAAAACAGTCTTCTACCCAATCACATCTCACTTTTCCATCACAGCTAACGTAGCTGTCAAATGCTGCCAGATTTAGGGCGAAGCGAAGAACGCACTCCATCAGCGGAGTTTGGATTAGGAGAGCGTTGAGTCTCGTGCTAATGGCGGTGTTGCTGGACTGAAGAGTGGACTGCTTCACACTGACAGTATTTAAAGTTCATGCCCGAAGGTATCACAGCGTTCACTCGTGATGAGAGGCTTCCAGCGTGGAGCACGAAAATGATCCTTTTAGGGTGATAACATCTCCATTTTCCAGTTTAAGACAGGTCCTCTGAATCTCAGTATGGTCCGATTTATTCACATTAAAATATAAAAGATTAAAAAGTAGATAATATGATGAAGCTGCTTTAAATGTCTCATCATTACAACCATTGTAGTTGTTGAACAAACTTGGAATATTAATTCAGAAATAGTTGAGGACGTCCAGCTTTGTCATCGTACAGTGTATCCAGTGTGTTTTAGTTACGTAACAATGTGGTGCGGTGATGGCGTTGTACAGTACAAGGTGTGCCAGGCTGTGCTGAAATTTTGTGACAGGTGTAATCTTCACAAAGACAGTAACACATTTTAACTTAAAGGATCAGTGCGCTTTGACAGCAGCCGGTTTGTCCCCTGTCCCAGCCTTTCTGCAGCCGTTCACACGGATCCATCCTGCTCGTTGACTCTTATAGTTCTTCAGAAATATCTCCACACCTTTGTCAAGTCCAAAGAAAGTGCCACTATGTGTGCAGCAGACAGACACTGTGAGTTCAAGTAATAAAACACATGGCATGAGCTCGGTGACATGAAAACAGCTAGTTTAAATGAACTAGCTGTTCTAATAATGGTTCAAGCTGAAGCAATTTAATGTTTTGGAGTGGCTGAGTGTAAGTCCTGACCTTTAGTCATTCCAGAAATGCTTTGGAAGGACCTGAAGCAGTTGATGGAAGGAAGCCAACCAACATCCCTAGACGAAGTTGCTGTGTAAAGAAAACTGGGCTGAAATCCCCCCAAGCCTACACCACCACTTACTGAAGGTACAGACTCACAAATATTTAAGGCTGCATGAGTTTCCACAATAAATAACAAATAAAATGTTTTATGTCGTATGCAGGAGAAACTTTGAAGAACTAGTGTACTTCCAGAGGTATGTGGCCTCGCAGATAGTTTTGCATACATTACTAGAAGTGTTGAGACATTTCTCACAGAGATTTTCTCCCTTCAACTGAAGGAAAAGTTGTTTATTTTCTGGAGGTTTGGTTTCTTGTAAACACAAGAAGTAGAACACAGTAGAGATGCTGTCTATTCAGAAATGTCACTTAGCTGTCACACTGAGGGGAAAGCGACAGGCACCAAATGAATGCAAAATTAACCCAAATGTACGTTTAACTGCACAGTGTGTCTAGTTTTCCCAGATGTGCAAACTTCAGTTTTTTTGTTTGACAATCTGATCTTAATTAGACACATGAACCTTGGATTAGGATTAGGGTTAATTGGTGTGGGACGTTAAATGGTTTCAACACTGTAACTTTTCTTTTCATATGAGTAAAACTTCATTTGACAGTAGGTTTATTAATGTTACACACAACAACCCGTTATTGCTGCATTTTCCATCATCATGACTGTAGAGGATGTAGAAGATTTATGCAGGAGACCAGGAAATAGTTGCATGTGAGGGTTGCAAATAGTTCACTTATTTATTGAGACTGTACAACACGTATTCATATTCATGTAAATATATTACCAGTTGTCTGTGAAAGTTGCACTGTAGGTGGTGGTAAGATCCCGTGGGCAGAACAGAAGGTGGCAAAAGGTTATTCTCACCAATGCCCATGAATAATGAGCATGAAGTAAAACCTTCAACCTTCTGATCTCTCCTGTCTGAAAAAGTGGATGCAAATCTGGCCGTAGCATCATTAGCTTTGTGCAGCACATCGAAAAACAGTTGAGGTGAAACAATTAGTGCAGACGCGCTCTAGCGAACGACCAGTATTCACTGATAAACCCAACTGTGACTGAGATTGATTTGATTTTGTTTATGGTATTACTCTCAAGTTCATGTTTCCTCTGTGCAGTCCAACTGGAAACCCCAAACACACTACAAGACGGACTGAGTCACGGAGTGAACGCCTGCATAATTAAAGTGACAGGGGAATTCATCACACGGGCTTTGGCTTTGGATGTGACAGCAGGCCACTCCAGGCTGCAGAGTGGCCCCGGCCCGCCGTAGAGCTTTTGAAGGACAGGGACCAACGGCCTCTGGGGCAGAGCCGGAGAAAGTCCCTGGCAGCAGACATCATTAGCTGTAGCTGCTGAGATGGAGAATCGAGTCACATGACTAAACGCAAACCTGAATGGAGTCTGGAGTCACTCACCAGAGGGGAGTACATACTATCATAACCTGTCTGGCACATATCTTCCATTATTACCTTTAGAATATAGACATTTTTGTTAACACGATGTCACACAGGTGGTTTCAAGGCCGTAGTGTGTGTTTTAAGTTTTGCTCAAATGCAATAAGAAAGGGAGTATTCGAGTGGATTCAGTATTTGGGGCAGCAGGACGATGTACAGCATGTGGGTGTGAGTCAAAATAAACTAGAGTGGGTGTGTTCATGGTAATGAGGGAACATGTCATCATGCAAGAGCGTGACTCAGAGTTCCTGGACAGGAATGCAGCCCTATTGCCCTGAGGAATAATACTATATAACACACTAAACTAGCATGATGTATTCATTGTAAGTTAGGGTCATTCGATGGAATTTGTTGCCAGTGAGAAAAACATAGCATTGGTTGTTTTCATGCTACTCTGTGCTGGGAAGTGGGGCAGCTGGATGTAACAGACAGCAACCTACTTGAACCAGGAACAGCCTGGGAGGCTCAGTTCAGGGTAAAGTATTTTTACCCTGAACTGAGCCCTGAACTGTAATGTTAAACAATGGGTCATTATCTGTGTTAATTAACCAGGCAGACAAGTAAACTATGGAAACAGTCAAAGACAAATTCATCAGCTGCCCCTGTGAATATCTATCCAGCACTTACATCTGGTTCACTTTAATCATAACAGTTATTCCACAACGTTACTATCCCCACAGTGGATAGTGGTTAAGTGATTAGGAAAATCCTCCTAGGATCAGTAACAGGCCTTATGGATCATTGACTAGTTGATTTGATAATTGAGAGGTGCATATGGAATCAGACAATTCATTTCTATAATGAGAATGCATAAAAATGAGACGCAAGCAGAATGCAGCTCTCAAGATTTGTTAAAGTGATACAGATGGACAGATAGGCTCATGGTTTCCACATTCTACTTCCTGTATGTTTGCACTGACGATTCATGTGGAGATTGCATTGGTTCTAGTATGAGAAATACATTTGTGCACCAAACTGCTAAGAGCTAAGGAAAAAAATCACTCACCAAAAATAAAGTGTAGAGATCCACTGGAAATGACTTGTTCAGAGGTCCTGTCTCCTCATTAATAAG
Source organism: Microctenopoma steveboyesi (assembly GCA_032359275.1). Classification (NCBI taxonomy): domain Eukaryota; kingdom Metazoa; phylum Chordata; class Actinopteri; order Anabantiformes; family Anabantidae; genus Microctenopoma; species Microctenopoma steveboyesi. The sequence continues at coordinate 1,618,487 of JAUMHF010000024.1, read as the reverse complement.
TAGCCCATGTGTCCTGGACAAAGTGCATATGTGCCTGCTACAGATAGAGATCCTGCATTGATGTGCAGAGGGACAGAATCAATCTGTGTATCATAAGGAAAATGCATGCCTGTACATGCTCACTGGACTCTGACCTAGGCTCTACAAGCATTTGTTTTGTGGAGAAATATCAATGTCTCGCAGAATTGTGAGGCCTCCTACTTAACTTATTATTAATATGTGTTCTTCTGCTTCCCCCCACTCATTTATGGATGATGCACATGTGCGTGTGTGTAGAATGTGCTGCTCGTTATGATAGAGACCAGAATCCTTGTGTGTGTTAGTTGTTCTGTGTGTCTGTGTGTAGGCGATGTAGTGCAGTATCAGTGTTGGAGATATTGAACAGTAAGTAGGCTTGGAGAGTGGCTGCGGTAAGTTGACCAGCCCTAACATCGATGGACACGTGTTGGTTCTCCCACTCACTGCTCCTCTGATGCCTTTCAACAGATACTTGATGAGTGAATGAGGAAAGTTATGAACAGCAGGACAGTCTCACTACACCCACACACAGACACTAAGGCTAACTCAAGGGCACTGGAATCAAATGTTCTCCACACATGAAGATACCCCTGGACCATTACCAATGTACAATGCAGTGTATTTAGGTACTAAAACCTAAAAGCATTGATATTGATACTGATATTTGCATTGTCAATCAGTGATTTATTTATATAGCGCTTTACGAGGTGCCTCAGAATCAAAAATAAAGATATAAAAGTAAGCGGTTAAGTAGAAACTAGGTGAAATAAAAATAGAATATAGTGTCATGGAAACAATACCATCTAACAAATATTAAAAGACACTCAGTCCTTAATCATTATAGGCCTTTCTCAAATTGCATTTTCTTTTAAATATCTTGGAAAATATCGTTTTTACGTGGCACTGTTTTTATGACAGATTTTTAGCCACTGGCTCCGGAGTCATTCTTGTGCTTTTACACTTAACTGCTGCTTTTACTACAGAGGATCGTGCTATTTTACTCTCCTGTTTGAAACAGTGGGCAGACATCAGGGGTTTAGCTCTGGGGTGGTTCAAGTCCTATTTGGCGGAGCAAACTTTCTGTGTCAGCCTGGGTGACAATGTGCCCTCCTCTACTCCCTTCCTGTGTGGGGTCCCATGGGCTCAGTCTTAGGTCCCCTGCTGTTTCTTCTATATTTGCTCCCATGGATGCATACTTAGGAAGCATGACATAGCTTTCCATAGCTAGCAGATGACTACCAGATTTCTGTCCCCTTAAAGAAAAATGACGCACATTTCTCTTGGAGACATTAGGGCCTGGATGATAATTTCTTAAAATTTCATAGAATAAGACGGAGGACCAAATCAGAGCTGTGGTCAGATCTATCTTTTTCCAGTGGAGGCAGTTGGCTAAAATGAAGCCAAATCTTTCTAAGCAGCATTTAGAGACAGTAATCCGTGCTTTCCTTAGCACTCGCCTGGAGTACTGTGATGCACGTTATGTAGTGGTCAGTGCCTGGCACACAGAATATGAGCATATTTCACCTTTATCCCCACCCCACTGATGCCCGTACATTTTAGGATTCATTAAAACATTTGTTCATTTAAGGCTCTTAATGGTCTTGTCCCTCCCTACCTCTCTGAGCTGCTCCCTCAGGTCATCTGGTCAGCTGCTGGGCTTTTGCTGATGCAGATGCAGCTCCTAAACCATGGAACGACCTCCTTCTGGATGTTGTATGACTTCCCTGTCTGTTTGTAAATCACTTTTGATGTGAGATGTTAATGTCATTGTATTTTGCTCTTTTTGTATTGTAAGTGTTTTTTATATGTCTATGGTCACCAAAGAATGACAACAAAAGACTTTGATGGATGTCTTTTCCTCTAATGCAGTGTTAGGAAATACTCAAAATATGTTTGAGTTTTAACAGTTCAAAATCCCAGCAACACTTTGACACATGGATGTCGTTTGTCAAACCAGGTGATGGGGGGTTATAACAGTTTGGGCAGTTCCTGTTTAGTTGTTCAACTGGTCCTGGATAATTATGGACCTTTTGTTACAATAACACAAATTGATGGTTTGAAGAAACTAGTGGTCACTTCATTTCAAAACTAAACAGTGGTTTCCCGCGTCAAGTCAGCATTTTGCTGACCCATTCATTCACCCTGACCTATCCCTGTGTGAAATCTGATGCTGTAAAACAGCACTACTGTCCGAGACAATTGTGTGAAACAACACTTTGTACGATCTTATAAAAGATGAAGATAATATAAGAATGAAAACTAACAAAAAGTATTCATTTAAATCATGCTACCAGACAGGAACTACTTCCCAGCGCCATGCACTAGAATTTTCCCTGTTCATTCATGGGCTGTAACCTTCATGGACTTGGAAGGTCATCAGGCTGGCAAGTGTTAGCATAGCTGCAGGCTGTTAAGACTGGTTTGAACTTACGCTAGCTACTGTTTGGGCAACATTGTGTACTTTCAATTAGTGTTAGCATGTTACAGCTCTTGTCCCTTGGACCACTGAAGCCACAGTGTAATACATGTGGTCAACCTCAAGTGTGAGGGCTGGAACTATCCCACTGTACGTGATTAATGCAGGGCCCTGGTCTGCAAGAACTATTAGTGAAGAAGACTTCATGCCTCTGGGCATCAGCAGATCTGATTTCCATACTGGGACTTGGTGCCCTTGCTGCATGCTTGTCCAGAGTAGTCTTGGGCCTTTGCATACGCAAACTAATTGCACGGGCTGATTTTATTACTCATCCCCTTCTCTCGCACGTCTCCCACACCAGCCCCCATTCAAAATGTTTCATTTATTTGTATTTGCTCCTTGCTGCAGGTCAGTTCCACATCAACAGTTTCAGCAGCTCTTGAGGATAAGAATCTTAAACCCTGTCACAGGACAGACCCTTTCCTTAGCATACTTCAGCCATGTGAGGAGCTTACTACTGCATGTACATCATGTACACCAAAGGAAATCATGCTTAAGGCTCTGAATGCTCTCTGTGTTACATTGTGCTGCTGATGAAGGGGCCATCATGATCAATCAGCCACAACATTACCTCACTTGCCTCGTACTGTGTAGATCCTTCTCCTTTGCTATAAAAGCTGTTACTTAGTTGGGCTTCACAAGACCTCCTCTGGTCTCTGGTATGAATAAGTCAGAAACATGTCTTTAACACGGCTGAGTTGCAGTGAAGCCTCAAATCCAACACCTCATTTAAAATTCAAATTCTAATTGAATTCAAATTATTTTTTTAAAGAGAAAATGTTGAGTCAAGCATGTTCTTCTTTCTTATCTACGTGTATCTTCTCCATTCACCCATGCAGTCACACTTCACTATTGTTTTTCCTTTCTAAAAGCAACATGCTGACATGATTCTGGCCCCGTTTGACTGAAATGCTGCAAAGTACAAGGCGCTCCTCAGCAACATTGTGGGTTGGATACCTGACACTCCAGGCGTCTTCAAGTTTATTTCAAACATAAAGCCTTCAGAACAGGTATAGGTGTGACATTTTATAGAATTATGGGAGACAAAGCTGTGACAGATGCTACCTGTTGTCTTCGTGGGCCCAGTCTGCAGAGCGTGAACAATACCTTGGAGCTGGATTCCCAGACAGCCTTCCCAGATTCAAGAGATAAAAACCAGGAGCATTGTTCACATGTGTTACATTCAGTACACTCCCTTATAGAGAAAGTGTCAGAGTGTGTCAGCTGAGTGTGGCTCCTTGCCAATAAAATATACTTCCTGTTATTCATGCAGCTGGTGATCACTATTTCTTTACGATGCATCACCTACATCTATAATTCAGAGATGCACAAAATGAACCTCTATCAAAGGTCCATAGCTGGACGTATGAATGGTTTTCATAAACATGCTCTACCTGAAGCTGTTTATTTGGATTCAATCAGATTCAGCAACACTATAATGTTTATCACTGTGATGTACCATCTTCACATTGTAGCTTTCTACATCCTGACTAAATGACGCAGCACTTTCGGAGGCCTGTGACCCGTAGCGTTTTTCAAACAATCCAAAAAATGATGCATGCAGATGCATGTGAAATACATGGAGTGTGGTTGGTAAGTGACTGGATGTCTGGTTCCCGTTGGAACAGACAGGGTTGTTCTCGGGTTGTCCATTTATGACAGCCACATATAATTCATTGCTTGATGTAATAACCTGGCACCACCTTTTTACCCTTCTGCAAGCCTCTCCACATCCATCTCTCTGTTTTACCTCCCTGCCACTTCACAGCTCGCTCATGCCTTACTCAGGATTCCTGTGGGTATGTGAAATCTTTTCTTTTTTACCTCCTTCCTTTAGGATTACTCTCTAGCCTTTGATGAAAAAGATCCTCCCCTAATGCAATCCACCATACACAACCCTCCTCCTGCCTTCTTTCACTTTACTCTGCCTTTCTGAGCCTGATACATAATCTCCAATATCTAGCTAGCATAAATCTTACACCAGGTTGGCCACAAATACTTCTGATATGCTGATTTATAGCAGATAGCCTCTCAGGCTGCTGTGGTGCATGTAGGCTGCGTATGAATGGGAATGATTTCTGAACAGAAAGTGTGGGGGTTATCTGAACTGTATGGAGAGAGGAGGAGGTTACTGAGTGTGTGTCTAAGCAGTGCAGTGAGGCAGCAAACGGGGAAATGAGAATGCTTTGAGAGGTGGAGGACGCTCAGGCTGAGAGCTGAGTAGGCTGACAGGTGTGCACCGCAGCAAAATCAATGTCCTTCAAACAAATGACAGCTGTTTGTGGAAATGCCTAGAAAATATTCACTGATCATCACAGAATATTGCTGTTAACAACCACTAATCAATATTGTTTATTGTCCATGATCTTTTCAGCAGGTTCAGACTGTCCTGACACTGTTGGATGGAAAGCCGTGAAATCTGGGTAAGACACTTTCCTGATCCTCTGCTGGTTCTGCAGAGCCAGCAGTAGATATACATAATATAAATAACAAGCATCAGCTGGGTTGCCATGTTTCACACCATGAACAACCTAAACTAGGATGAGCATCAGGCTTTGCGCCTTCCAAATCTTTTTATGTTAGCAAAAAGTGTCCCCCCGTCTGTCTTGTGTCTTTCCCCAGCTTTGTGGACATGATGAGTATATTTTCTGGAATAGGAGCCTGAACACAGCAATCCTCTAGTGTCACATGGCATGTTCTATCTTTCTGAACACTGGAACGATAGATGAGACGGGATATTCATTTAAAAACCCCTTCACCAAATTTCAGAAGGCAATAAAAGGGTTTTGGGCCACATATGAAAACCCACTGACTAGAATGGGATTTTTATTATTGTCCTATTGTTAGCACGGTGATATCAGTCTGAGGTTAGTGCTGCAGAATATCGTTATTATGTTTACTCCTCTGTTTTTTGCCTCTCTAACCAATTTCATCAGAGCTTCCTCGTAGCGAGCAGCCGTTCGTCTGCGGTGCTGGTACCTCGTTGAACTGATTACTGTTAACATTCAAATCCACAACAGAAAGCTGGTGTGTGAATATCTATGAATCTTTTTCATCCAATGTACAGTAAATACACTCAGAATAGAACGGAATCTTAATCCAAATGAGTCTTTGGTTTGTGGTTTATTTTTACCCATATACTCTATTGAGTAATACTGTGACGTGACAAACATTTATTACTGTTTTATTTCTTTTTAAGAGAAAGAAGGATTGTTGAACATCTGTGACGTTGTCTGCGTGCAGATATTTCATAATTACACTGACAGTAATACAGTTTTAACCTCGTGGTTAGTGCAAGAGAACTAAAATGTTAGACCACCAAATCCATGGAGAAGCATGTGTAGCAACGAGGAACTGGTTTACAGGCAAAAGCAGATATATCAAAATATTGATTTGCAAAAACAGAAGATAATTTCCCCTCAGAATTGTATATTAGTCTCATCATCAGCAGTGACCTCTGACCTCTGACCTTTCCCTTCTGCTCCACAATAAGGATTCACAAAACACGAAACATCTTCTTGAGAGTCTTGCAGCATTGCAACTGTTTCCTAGTGTTGCTTTCAAACAAAAAAAAGAAAAACTGTAGATGTACATCGTTTCATTCCAGTTTTGTTCAAAAACTTGCAGTCCTTAGCCCATCTGTCCACAAACTAGAGAAGGTCCCAGACATTAGCCAGGCTCCTGAGGTGTGAAGCATCTCTCCATTGCTTCCTACATTAGATAACGACCAGTACAGTGAGCTCATCTGCTGCATATTTAGAATCCAGCTGTTGTGCCTCGACAAAAGTCGTAGCCAAAATGTTTATGAAGGTTTCTACTAGATGAAATCCTTTTGTCTGCCAGACGTTGAGCTGTCAGATAATGTGGCAATGTATGCAGTGGCATAAGACGCATTGTTTTTGCTGCTGTACCTCCCTTTGAAATGAAAAATATGATATGATATGATATATAAAGTCAACTGTGCAGCCATATTACTGCACCAACGCAAGGAAGCGCTTGCTCTAGTCAAACGTTCATCGTTACAGATGTGGCACCTAATTCCTAAGAAATAGCTTCTTTGAAGGTGGTCACATTGCCGTTGTTTCATGAAAAGGTGTTAACCACAAACCCAACACGTTGGTCGTGTAATGACTCTGGGGCCTCATTGTAGATGATATGCTCTGGGTGCTTCTTTTGACTTTTCCTCTGTGGATTTGGGTTGCCACAAATAAAGCTTGACGGTCTCCTGAGACACTGGTGTGTAGGGAAGAGAGGAGAAGGAGAAGAAAGGAGGAGGCACGAGAGCTGAAGGCAAGAAAAGGCAACACTGGTTGCATAGAGATGATTTTTCATGCAATCTAGAAAGAGAAAAGGAAACACAGAGAAAACAGCAACACTACAATCTTAAATGTCACACATCAGGAAATGTCCAGAGCGCTGTGACGCTTTCGATCTTGAATTAGAAGTGAACTAGGAGACAACTACCTGCATCTATGCACATGCGCTCTTCTTTCTCTCGACATTTATGTCACCACATCTGTTGGAACTGTGCACGTCCAAAATCTTTAAAATGTTTTTTTTTTATAAAAATTAAAAATCAGGCATCATCAGGCCCTCGTCTGCCTCTTCCTGGACATCCCAATAAAAGCTACAAATACACAAAATCCACAGGAACGCCTGTGAATAATGATACTGATGATGCTGCCAGTATGAGTCTAAGGGTTAGAAACAGACATTAGGATGAATGAAGTAGTTCATCCTCTCAGAAGTTTGCATTTGTAGAATTTCTGTTGGAGTTTGATAAAAACATGATCTGTTTCATATTAAGGACAATATGGTGGAAGAGAACAGAGCTACATTTTGGGAGAGGAAATTTGGGGAACTGCCTCTAAGCTGCAGTGGATTTCCCATTGAGAGTGAGAGGAAGTGGATTAAGGGCAAAAGTAGATTAGTGTGGGGAGAGGGAATAGTGTTTGGTGGTGGGGTCAGAGACAGGCGAGTCAGTCGTGCAGCAGTGAAGTCACTGTAAAACTGTAAAATATACAAACTCAGCTACATGCTGGGCCTGATAGAAGACATCTTTATGGTTCCTGTGATTTCTGTGAGGCTAAGTTGTTGTAAATTCCAAGCTGCAAACATAAAACTGGCTTTAACCACTGCAGCAAATGCACTTACCAACACAGAAAGATCCATAAGATGAGAAGCCAAGAGAAGCAGGCACTCAGTGAAGAACAGATAAGCAGATGGAAAGAGACAGCGTGTGGGGCAGGCAGACAGGGAGACAGGAGCAGATGAGATAGTGTACGAGAGACAGACTGTTTTGATTCAGCGATATAAAGCTTGCTGACGCACATGGGAGAGCTTTTCTTCAAAGCCTGGTGGTCTGTCTGCAGTGTTCGTACCAGGCTGCAGCTGCCGCTCGCACACATCACCCACAAACAGCTATTATCTGCGCTTTACATACAGTCTGCTACCCAATTCTCTGCTGGCGTAGGAACACAGGTTTGTATTAAACTGTTCACAACAGCTCAGCATCGTATAGTTTTTAGACGAGGACGATCTAACAGTAGCTTTCCCTACCCACCACCAGACCAGCATGAGCAATACGACTGAAGAGATGCAATAACTAGCACTTCCACAGCTTCAGTGAGCAAGACCCGACCTATGTCCACAAACTTCCAAGACCCGATCTCACAACCCTATGTCTGTACGTTTGCACAGTCGCTAAGTGCCGATGCTAACTGTGTGACGTCTGGAAGTGTGAAGTCAACATTCAGCTCTTTACTCAACACGCTCACACGTTTTACTAGAACAGTTTGGAATGTATTAATGTTGACTGGCCTTGTATGGTTAGGTGAATCACATGTCTGTTGCTTAAGGCATCTATTCCAGGACATAATCATGTGGTTCTAGCTTTTTTCCTGAGCTACAGTCCATTTCACATGGCTGTTGTTCTTTTGATTTCCTTGATTTTAAATTGTCTCCTTTATGTGGTACACTTCATTTAGCCGGGTGTTTTCTTTTTTCCATGCTCATGTCTCGGGGGCCGTCCCAGTGAATTGTGGGTCAGACAAAACAGGAATGGGCCACTTCTGCTACAAAGCCCTGCTGGGTAAGGCCCTGCGCCATCGGATGGCTCGACTGTCGGTTTCTCTCGCAGTGCTCAGTGGGACCAGATGGACACACTGCAAAGAGATTGTAAACCTAGCAAGTTATTTTACTGTGTGCTCAGGTTAAGGGGCAAACATTTTAACACGGACCTGCAGATTATAAAATGCTGTAATTCTGCCTAAACAGCTGTGAAATGTATTTACTTTATATGAACTGATGGATATAGGTGAAGATAAAAATGAACTAAAGTAAAACATGAGAATGAAAAACTAAAAAACTAAACCACTGTTATTTTATTCATTCCAATCAAACTTTCATTTCCCTCTCTAATTGCAACATTTTGAATCGGTTTGTCTGACAAACATGTTCAATGTATCACGTTTGTTAGTGGGCAATCGGGCAGGATCACACAGGCCCGTACAAAAAAAACAAACTAATAATTGAACTTCTTTAAATCTCGGATGACTTGTGTTACATTGAGCTACGTCGTGTGTGTTTGTTGCTGTCGGCTGATGATCACATTAGGAGAGTAAGCTTAACGTTATTTACTCAAAAATCACAAAATCACAAAAATCCAGGCCAGTCCAAAGAAAAGTGCAGTGGAAAAGTGTTGAATGAGGAACTGACCGCAGATTTTGGCGATGAAGACGATGATCTTATTCGAGGCAATCTTAACGATTCATTTTCGTTAACATAAACCAAGTGAAATCTATTCATGTAAACTCTGATCTGCTGGTGCAGGAAGATTCTCTCGGCAAAGATTTACAGAAAAAAAGCGTTATGGTAATTCACTTGCATTTTTTGCAGTGCATAAAGCGATGGCCCACACACTTCCTCTCTCCCCCCCTGGGGTTTGCTGGGGGCCGTCCTGGAAGCCGCGTCTCCTCCGTATGAACTTTTGTAGCATCTGCGTCTGGACGTCATGAACGGAGCCATCAGTGAGCCAACAGTCCCCCAGGCTTTTGGGCGGCTGAGGGTCATTCTCTCTGCCCTGCAATGCTCAGAGCTTCTGCTCCTCTGTGTCACAAGCGACCACCCCTCCCCCTCCACCCTCCTCGTCGCTTCTTGGAGCACTTCCAGCCTCCAGGCAAGGAGCCTGTGATGAGAGGAGGAAAGAGAGAGGGGAGGAGGATGAGGGGGTTGGATGGATAGACTGGCTCCGATCCAGACATTAGCACTGGAGGAGGAGGAGTAATGCTGTGTTTGTTTCAAACCCTCTGTTCAGATGGAGAGAGAGAGAGAGAGAGAGAGAGGGGCACTGTGAATGGATGGAAGTCAGTGGAGGGCAGTCAGTGCTGTAGATGGACTGTGCTGCAGGCACCAGGAACTCAGGCAAACATGTGTCCTATCTATATGTGGTATGTATTGGCAGACTTTTATTAAGCTAACGGTGCATTATGATTCGTCAACATCATCATTTTTGGCTTTATTTGACAGATTGTAGTGAAGATTCAGACAGGAAACATGGTGGAAGAGATGGTGCAATCGTTTAATGCATTATTTCTTCTCCTAAAAACATTGCATGTGTATGGAATGTTTGTTGTACTTTGTAAACACATGATCTGCAGGACAGCAGATCCTTTCTACCAGTCGCCATCAAACTGTATAACCCCTCCCCCCTCTGTAAAGGGGAGGGGGACTAACACCATCAGAGACACTCCCCAGACTCTGATGGACACCTTTCATCCATCTTTAGTTTTTTCTTTGTTGTGATGTTTCTTGTGTCGCTGTAGATTTTTTCTGGTTGTGGTTTATTTCTTCCCTTTGAACTGAGAACAGCTGCAACAAGGCAAAAACTATTTCCCTCTGGAATGAGGGAAGTTTTTTTAATTAGGAATTTGAACGTTGATCATGTGAAACTACCCATTTCACGCATAAGAAATATATTTTTAATAATCACTGTTAATGTGGCAGCACATTTCTAATGGCAGTAGGCAGAGTTGCACAGGAGACAGACCTGGATGTTGTTGTGGATTTCTTTTAATAGCTACATGCAAACAACACCTGTTGAACTCAGGAGCCAACACAATGATCCTTCATGTGCTCAGATAAAAAAGATTTCTTTCACGTTCTCCGTATGCGCAGGAGCATCGACGTGGTCTCAACCACAGCTCTTTAAATGTTGTTTTCTCAAGTCTGTATACCACTGGTCATGCACCTCTTTTCAGCCAAATTCACATTGTGCCAATGAGAGGGCCAAGTTATCTGCACCGTTTCATGAAAGAAGTAGAAGCTTTCAGCATGTAGACCCAGATCTCAGGGGCTGCTCCTCAGGAGGCAGAGAGTCAGGACAAAAATGGAATAAAATTGCTGTTTGTGCAGAAAAAAGCCTCGTGGTTTTTAAAAAGAGAATAAATCAACATGATGGCAAAAATGGTTGAGCCACACCGCTCTCGTTTTCTTGTTTTTATTCACCCCCTGTCTGACTCCGCTGGTGAGCTCCACCTACGTACTGCAGAGACAAATCAAAGGAGAAGTGGGAGAAAGAGATAAAGAGACATCTGTTGGCTCCCCCCCAGCCCTCCGCTCACACACACACACACACACACACACACACGTCTTTGCATGATGTCTGGAAAGATGAACTGGCAAAGGGGGGGGGGGGGGGGGGGGTCACTGTTGCAATGCGCTCTACAGAAGACATCCCCAGAGTATCGCTAAGCATCCGAACCACAATGAGCAAATCATTACACATTCATTTGTTAGACCTGATTACACAAGATCTATCGACCCAGGTCTAAAAGGATATTCATAGTAAAAGCAAAACTGTCAAACACAATTGGTGCTTTTGCATGGAGCTAAGATTTTGTACTGCTGACAACAGAAATCTGTGAGTCAGATGTACAGGAAGCTAACCAGACGAACTGCGCTGAGGTGGAAATCCATCCTGAAAACGGAACAAATGCACGTTGAATTCACTGTTAACTGGAAAGCAAATTTTCTACCTAGCAGGACAGTCCACTGCTTGGAGAGACTGCTGCTGCTGCTCAGTGGACAGCTGCATAGGTGGGAGTAGTCTGCCAGCCAGACCCAGCAGAAGGAACTGTTGTCTTTGGCAACTGAGGATCAAGAAGATGAGGCTAAATGAAATGAAATCAAAGCTGCTTCATCAAACCTGATGTGTAGTTTAAATGTGGACGAGCTGTTCTCATGTACTGCTACTGTGAATTTCTGGTTGTTGTTTAGTTCACTTTGGACAGAAGTCTGAATATTTTATCTATGCCATCTACAAATATGCTATCAGTGTTACTGGGTGGTGCAGAATCAGTGTGTTGCGGATGTATGAACCCTTAGAACCACTGACACAGACCAGAAGACAGAGAGAAACACGTGCATCATGTGTTCTGAAGGTGTCGCACACACAGCTCGTTACGGGACACTCGTTATTATGCTTTGCTCTTGAGCAACAAACAGGCTGACATTTGCACATCACTGTGCCATATGGTGGCAGTGACACTGATCAAGGCCACATGCTGGCACCGCTCCTTTCTTGTGGCTCGGCCTCTGCCTGCTTCAGCATCATCTGTGGTGTTAGTGAGGGCCACCTCCCTCCCCCACCCTCCTCCTCCGTAGACCAGAAACCACCAGATAAGTACTGACGTGTGTTTTTACACCCCACTGAACTAAACGCGTCTGTCTTGGTATCTCTGTATTCAGTCTTATCTGAACAAGGCAGGAGCTGCAGTGTCTGTGCTGTAGTGCACGTTTGAAAAGCTTCAAAGATCCAGAGGTGGCTAAGTGGAGTATGTGCCATATAAATTGTAACAGAACTTTGTCAGAAAACACAAAGGTTCATCTCATCAGATGCAATAAAAACATTTATCAGTTTATAGTCAAGCGTTTAAAGGCAAAACAAACATTTGGACTCCTAAATGAACCTCCCACTTAAGCTCTCCACTAACGTGCATCCTGCTCACTCTAGCTCCCAGGAGGTGACACGGAAGCTTCCATGTGCAAGTCTGAATGTACATTTGAAATCTCCACATACAGTAGCTTTGCTGGGACTGTGAAGATATTTCCTAACACGCTGCCATCTATTCCACCGAAGACAAAGTGTACTCGTTGGTCTTCAGCAAACAGAGTCTTACGAAGGGACAAAGGGAAAGCCCAGCCTAGTTGGAAAAAGAGGCGTGAAAGCGAGCATGCTGGCTGCTTAGTGGTGAGCTACATGCGTCGTTCTCAGGGTCAACCCAGCTTGGCTTAACATTAAAGGCTTCCTTTGAGACATCCTCTTGGAGGAAATCAAAGACATTCTGTGGTGGAGATCCAACTAGAGAGAGATCAATTGGAAATAAAAATAATAAAAAAACACCTTTCTCCAGTGCTTCAATGTTTGGCATAAGCAGCCACTGTTAGCAAGAGCCTTTTTTTCCTCACCTTTTATGAGGAAAGACTGGAAGGGTACTTCCTCTTATGCTAGTTTTTCCACCGGTGGGTCAAGGCCTCAAACGCAGCACAAGTATTTCTGTGCAAAGCTGTGAAGGCACATAATCTATTATATGAACGACAAATAAAAACAGCAAAGCTCACGATTGTTCTTTTTCCTCCACACTGAGGTTCAGGTTATAAGTTTTTCACTCACAGACACAAGCTCTGAGAAGCGCTAACAGCAGAAAACTCACACACATAAGTTAATAGGGTGAAAGGCAGCAGAGACATAGTGTGCATGGAACCATTGTGCAAGAACTCCACAGTCAAACCAGACAATGGTGTCTGTGCCGAAACCACGCTGGACTGCCCTGGCCTTCCCTTTCATTTGGTGTTCCTCTGACTTTATGCATGATAACACAAACACACACACACACACACACACAGAGGAAATGCAGCACAGAGACACACACACAGAACTAACAGGTAAACGCTCACGTTTTACACAATAATGACTGTTTCAGCACACACGCTACCACGAAGCAGACACTGTGATTTACCATGTGTCGACCAACACGCACAAGCACACACACGCACAGAGCACAGCCATTAACATCAGCCTGCTGTGCTGAGACACAGCAGACGGCCTCTCTGGGAGGAGCTCAGGACAACACATAGGACACCGACGTGTGCTGAACTAACACTTGTCACTCTGCTGATGCTAAGGAGACGAGGCACTGGGGTTCTGGTGGAGGTGAGCCTATTTATGAGGACCCTCCAGACACGTGGGCTATGAGTAGCAGCAGACATCCACACACAAACACACACCCACGGCCTGAGGATGGCGGGTACCACAGGACAGCTTGTTGTAGGCCTGGTCGTGAGCTGAGGAGAGAAAAGTGAGATCTGGCAATCAACACTTCTCCAAGAATTATAGTTATAATTAGTGTTATAATGCTGCAAATGACTCATCTCTTGGAAACAACATTTACATGTGCTCTCCTAGATGTGTCTGAACGCTGGCAGCGTGTACGGCAAGGCAGACGACACGCGCTGCAGCTCCGCATCGATGAAGAAGAATCCACAAAGCTGCCCTCGTGCATAATGTTCTTTACATAGCACTCAAACCAAAGAATTCTTTCAAAAGAGTCTTTCAAACCACTAGTACATACACCACAATACAACCTGCACCCACAGTATTAGGGGTATTTTCATCAACCTGCTTCCTGTGCAATTATTTTTTTTTGGAACTGGCAAGAATTTCACAAAAAAAGTCACAAAGGTCTTAGTTTACCTGCTTCTGTCTTTATTGTACACTGTGGAGCTTTACACCTAATCTAATCTCTCACCGAAACCCGTCTGTGTGAATCCTAGAGGCTGCAGCAGCAGAGGGGTGTTAATTGAGGGGTTCCAGATAAGTCCCAGTGGGTCGGTACAGTTCTGGGCCATCGTGGTTACAATCTGCTTTACACCGAACCGACAGAAGTCATCGCCTGGGGTCTATAGTCCCCCAAATACACGAGCAACTGTCAGGTGAGCAGATTCGGTGATAGCCAGCGAGGGCCAGGACTGGTTAGGACAGGAGGTAAACAGGAAGTTCACTCACCTGCTTTCTGCTCAGACATTGCGTTTCATTCATGTCACGAGCTTATCTCAACACGAGATCGTCACTTCCTCAGCATACCAGTCTCCGGTACCCTGAGTGCTCCTCTTCCCTTGTCACTTGTCATTGTAACACTGATTCCGGTGGAGTTTCCAGATCAAACGTGTGTGCTTTCTAACCCTCCTGCTACCTCTCTGCATTTGGGCCGATGCTGCATGCTACAAGGGCATTCGTATCCAACTGTGTCTGTGTATCACACACCTGACAGCAACGCTGTGCGTTCAAACAACCACTGTGCATCTCCCAGTTAGCCGTGTCATGCTCGCACACACTCTGTAAAGCCTCAGTACGAAAGAAATCCTACAGCCATAAGAACCTCGGATAGTTAATCCTTCTTTCCCCTTTAGGTGGGAAACGTATGTGATTTGGACACAGCAGGATCATGGGCGTACGGTGCAGCGCGGCACTCTGCGTGCGTCTCTGTGTGCGCTCGCCTTGTTAAGTGTGTCGCCTCATAGGGACCTGACTGGCATTTAGGCAGAATATTCCCACAAGCCAATGTGTAATTAATTAGCCTGCTGTTCACAGCCGCAGCATCCCACCACCACCACCTCCACCTCCCGGCTTCCTGCCCACCCCCCAGTCTCATGAGTTAAAATGGAGATAATCAGCTCCATTGGGAACTCTTCACAGCCGCCAACAGCCCCCCACCCAACCCTCCTCTGAACACACACACACACACACACACACACACACACACACACACAACCCCATCATCTCCATCTCCTCCCTGTGCCTTTAAACCTGCTAACTGACGTGGCGTGTTATGACAGTTTGGCCCCACATCTCTCCTCATCAATGGCATCCCCATCTGGACAACCGCGAACAACAACACTCAGCTGGCTCTGCACTGAAGCATCAAACACAAAGACGCATCGGTTTGCGTTACACACATATTGCAGGATTATTATGGACCAGAATGAACTAGTTCAAAGAGAGCCGCTTCATATCGGTGCCGGAAGAACACGGCTCTGGTCATAGAAGATGGAGATCTGCGCAGTCTGGGCTCACCGCCTTCCTCATTAACCTTATCATGGGACACAGCGTGGGGAGGCCTGGGAGCTCTGCCTCTATTGTTTCTCAAGGTGATGTCAGAGGATTGCTGACTACAAATCCCAGTTGCCCTGGAAGGAATTAGTCGTGGTCTCTCAGGAAGGGGTTCTGATCTAGGCTTATTCGACAGGACAGATTAAAGCAGACGAGCCGAGGCTGGAGCGGGATAAAGGCCAGAGCTCACTGCAAAAGCTGGCAGCTCCACGCGCCTGCACCAGAGGGGAGGGATGCCCAATCGACACAGCTGCTGGATCAAAGGGCATTTATGGGCCTGTGAATTCACCGTTTGCTAAATTGCAGCTAAATGTTGTTTGGATGGGGATGTGACTGACGGACAACAAAAGTCCGACTGTGATTGTTTGTGTGGAAATTCTGGCCTGATGGATACAGTCCCTTGTTGTTGAATCCAATTATTATGTGACTACAATGAGGAAACAAACAAGCTGTGGACCAAGAACTATGAGGGAAATTTAATATGTATGTGAAGTAAATATGTACTGAAACATGAACCTGCTGTTGATTTGCAGGAAGATAAGATACATGAATGAATCACTTCATAGAGCGTATTAGTGAAGACTTACAATCGCGTTACAGAGAAAAAGCTGTGGAAGCACAGTCACTACTACTACTACTGGCTGCTGCTGCTGCTGTTGAAGCCAGCGGGGAAAGAGATAAGCCAAGCAACAGGTAGGTGAAACACTCTCTCCCGTCACAAACAGAGATACAGTCAACTTACTGCCTGCACTAACAGAAATCACCTGGTTTTACCCAGACCAAACCAGAGAACACCTCCCGAGCACACATGAACCTGAGCTCCGCTTGCTGCTGAACTCTGCTGAACTCTGCTTTACCTGCGCCGGCTGGAGGTCTGAGCTCAGAGGGTCTTGTTTCACCAGGCCCCTGCTCTGCTTCAGTCCAGATGCTGCAGAGCCAGAGAAGGCATCTGTGCCTTCGGGAAACTCATCCTGGTTCCATTTTAAGAAAATGAGAAGCCTCATACTGCAAACCTGGACAACCTAACATCCAGACGTAAACTGTAACTCTCAACAAAACATGGACGGCACAGTTGACACAGACATAGAGTGTAACTGTTCTCTGAGTTCCACAGATTCTAGCTAATTACCGACCATTTAAAATGATCCACTGTGATTCTGCGGCTCAAAGTATTGTCCTCCTAGTGCGAGGTAACATCCCGCTTCGTTTACTGACCTTGAGTCGCCCAGTATTAGTGACATGAATTAGTCCTTGAGGTCAAAAACCCATTTTCACCACTGCGATGTCTGAAAGGTGGCCTGTGTGAGTATCCACGGGGTCTAGTGTGTGCAGGATGTGCATGTATGTTCTTGCACAATTTCAAGTTCCCTCCCCCTCACTGGCATAGCTACAATTTTGAATTCCTGACCGGAGGCTTTTTAAGAGTACGACAGCCCCAGCAGGCGAGATGAAAGTAGTGATCTTTTTCCTCCCTCCATAATTCTAGCCTTTTTTGTCCCCTATATTTCATTACAGGGAGCTGGGGAGCTGCATCTAGTTATTTGTGTCCTGTGGCCGGATACATGTGCACAGAGGGAACCAATTTGTGTGGGAGGCGTATCAGGACAAAGAAGGCAACTGATTTCACATTAGTGAGCCTGTAATGTCACTGAAAGCAACAGCCACTCACTAACATTGTTTAAGGGAGAGGTGTGGTCGGTCATGTAAGAGCAGCATCCATATTTAAACTGCAGCGGACATTTAGGAAACGTTCGCTCCTAAAGCAGGAGAAAGGAATCCGATCAGAAGAGCGAGTATTTGTCGTATATTCACTGTGTGAAGGGTCATGAGTAACACTAGCTGCTACGAGGGGCATTAGCCAAAAGGCTGGGAAGCACTGAGCATCAGTCATGAGCTAGACTATAGCTTGTTTGATACTGCACCAACAGACGAGGAGCATTTTGTTAGCTACTGCCGCACCTAATGTTCTTAGAGCAACGACAACAGGCAGAAATAGCGGGATTAAAATGTGTATGAGAGCAACAGTGAGACAGAGATGCTTGAGGTTGCAAGAAGCAGTGGCAGATGGAGAGAAGAGGATGAGAGGAGATGAAGGAGAGCGAGGTTAGTCATCAAATCTTGCTCTGCCCACATTTGATGGACTTATTTTCCTCTCCTGGAGACTGTCCTGAACAGTTTCACGTACTCAACACCAAAGCATTATTGTCTGAAAATGAGCCTTAGGTGCAGAACTTCCACTCGTTCATCCTTTGAAGAAGAAAGTGAAGTCCAGTTCCCTGTTTGATCAATACATGTAGGCGACGTCCATCCTTATGAGCCAGATTTCCTAATGAAACAAGCCTTATTTACCAAAGGCCAGGTCCTCTTTTTTCTGACAAGAGCAAGCACAACATATGCAACATGTGATGATCTGACAGTGAGGGCAGCAGCGTGTTCATTAAGCCTGGCTTCTCGCAGCCTACTGTTAGTGATTGTGCTCCAATGACGTGTTTCACAGAAGCTGCTGCATCCCTTTTATACGTAAAGCCACCATTTTACTGCAAAGAAACTCTGTGTGATCATTTTGGCATCTTTTACTTTTAGTCTCAGTCTTCTGATTTTAATGTTTAGTATCTCAGTGAGTAAGAGAGACAAAGGTTTACTGGTAATGTTATTCTCTATTCATTCACAGTGTGTGCAGGGCCATTACGAGACAGCGTTTCAGAAGACTGAGTAAGACGGAAATATTAACAGTCCTGTAAACTGGACACAGAATTAGTCATTGATTAGACGTTAGCAGTGTAGTTCAGTGACCCACTGGATATCAGCTGTAGCTGACTGTGTGTTTGTGCATCTTGCCCTTTTTCACGGGACGAGTAGGCACAATGTTTACGAGTTAGCCATATCAGCATCACCACACCCAGCTTGGTAATGTGGGCCACACCGCAACAGCACAAACCTCCCCAACGTCATCTGCTCCTGCTGCCATTCTGTGGCCACTGATGTTTTATACTGACAGCAAGTGTCAGAGAAGTGTTATGACCCCTGCTGTCAGCGGCTCAAAAATAACCCTCTTAAATTATTCAATTAACTCCTTTACCAGGCCTGTCCCAACAATAGCAACAACGTAGAGGAAATCTTGAGCCCTTTGCATTCAGAAATTCATGCCTCTGAACAATGCCCAAAATATCCCCTACTCTATCTTTATGAATCAAATCCCTAAGCAGGGATCCTATTGTTAGTAGCAGCTGACAACAAGCAAGCGATGCCTGCTGTATTTGGCATATCCTGCCATGTTCCCCTGCCGGGTGTGGGTTTCTGTCACCTCCTCTCCCTGAATAGATGGAGAGATTGGCCCCACGACACCAGAGCATCCTGCCTGCACAGCAAGAATGTAAACAGGCCCACATGTTATGTCTACCCAGCCTGGACTGCTTTCATAATCTCAGCTTTTCTTCAGCGGCATGGTAAACTGAGTGTAGCATGGAGAACGGGAAAGAGATTCAAGCAATGATGCAGCTCTTTCTGTTTTCACTGAAATAAAATGTAAATGTTGTCTCTGCTATAAACTGTAGGTGCAGTGGGAGACGGGACGACATGGCTCCAGCTTAATGAGGTAGGTGTAAAGTTACAAAAAGAACATCAAAATCCAAGCTAGCTAAGATACAATAAAAAAAATAATTCATTCATTAATTAAACTGGGAACAAACTAACAACATTTCACTCAGTACTGTTTCTTGCGCTATGCGGACTATGCAGATGCATAGGTCCCCATGGCCACTAGAGAGTCCCCAAGCTACCACTTTACAAATACTTCAATAGAATATCATGTGATTCAAATATCTATCCGATTATGTTTACTTTGTAATGTTGAAAGAACGTTCAATAAATCGTTGGGAAGTGTTTCTAGTGTTGCAGAAACGTCATGCTCGTTTGCTCTCGGTCAGTAAAGAATCGCGCTAGCTTGCGGGAGACCTGTGTTCGGACCATTCTGGACCAAGTATATTTTAACTTTTCTTTTTTCATTTAATCATTTCTGGGTGACTTGTTTCACATATTAAAATGCAAATTGTCCCAATTATAACTTTGTTAAACGGCCTTGGTTTCACTTTCCTTGTCTTGAGCTTTGGATATGCATGAAGTCCATAACAAAAAATATGACATCTATAGCACAGCTGATAAACACTTCTTTAGTGCATTGAATAAATGTGGATCCGGAGCAGCTTAAAGTGACAGTGCTGAGCTGTCCCACAACGTAGCATCCACCTACCTTTTATTCATTATTTATTTAGTTGTGTGAATTTTATCCTCGTTTGCTGAGTATTTGCTTTTGAAAATCAATTTTTTGTGTTTATTCTTCTGCCTTCAGAGAAGAAATTTACTCGTCCTTGAGTTCAAAGTTTTTAAAGTAACAGTACAGTCTTCAACTAAATGTCTTTATCTCCTTGCCCATGGAGGTAATTATCAGTGTTGTCACGGTTTTGTAATTCATTAATATAGCTTTCATCCCTGGCTTTCTGCTGGTGTCGAGGACTGCGTCATCTCCCTTCAATTAGTCCTAGCAGTGCTCGCTCACAAAGCCTCAGTACAAAGAAGTGATCAGAGAGGGAGGAAACAGGGAGCAGCAAGTCCCGAAAACGTCTCAGAGATCGCCCAACTCCGCTCTCACCAGCTCAGTCGAGCCAAGAAGCTGAAACGAATCAGGTATCCATCAGCTGCTGATGCTAAAGAGGTGAAGTCTGAAACATGCAAAGCACACCAGCCTTTCTCCTTCCTCGTCTCGTTTCAGCAGCTCTTCCGTGGGGGTTATGAGTGGGAATCTGGGAGTCATCGTTTGAGAATTTTGCCTAATTTCCACACTTGTTCGGTGTAACTCACTGATATATAATTGATATGCAAGTTTGAGTTACCAATACAAATCTGTGTTGCCTCTTGAGGTGCTTTTCTTAGATCCAATACCGTATCACAGGGAGCCATCGTGTTATGTGATTCTCTGCAGAGAGTTATTACAGTCTGATCTCACTTGGTGTATTATTGGAGTTCAATATATCTCTGGCAGTTTGACATTTTGAAACTTATTTACTTACATTTATCTCTTCTCTGGTGGTTTTATATGGCAGCCAGGATAATTCAAATACTGAACCAACCCAGTCACATGAAAAGCTCATTTCTAGAATACTAAATGGCAAATTGAAATATGTTTTTCTGCACGCTTGAAACATAATGAGGATATATTCAATAACAAAGACACAAATAACTTTACAAAAGACGTATCATTTACATGTATCCAGACAACATTCTTCCAAACATCAGATTTAGCTGGACAACATTCAGCTTTTAAAGGTGTTCCATTCATCAGTGTTGTCTCTCTGAAACAGGACATTGTGCATAGTGTGTGTGGACAGAGGTGGGCGTGTCTGTGGCTACTGGAGGCAAACAACGGTAGGGTGGTAATTCTGTCACTTGTTCTCAGTGGACACTGGTATTATTTCAGAAAGTACATGTCACTTCATATTCAAACAGCATCGTGTCTGCGTGTCTGGATACGTTGTAATTCCAGGAAGTCTTATAAGCGATTCAAATTGTGATAATCTGGGGATAAGCTTCAGAAAAATAATACATTTATAGATATTTTTTGTTAAAGAGTGGCCAAAAATAGCAGCATACCATGCAGCAGAGTCATATTTATTTATTCATTCATTTCTTATTGAAAAGGTATCTATACTTCCAACACACACGTGTTCAGTTATAGAATAATTCACACCGAGCCAGGAGGAGTTCTAATTTCCTGAGGATTCAGAGTGAAAGAGTTTTCTTCTTTCACCTTTTCTGCCTCGAGGAAATGACTAATGCTTGTGTAATTGATGATTTTGTGTCGTGGTGCGATGAACCTTTTCTGCAACTAAACGTTTCAAAGATGAGGAACATTAATGTACACTGCAGACCTCACATTCGAAGCCATGAGGTCACGACCTTTAGGAGGTTAGACTGTAAAATGCACAACTGCGGCCTGAAACTAAATGAATACAACGTTACACAGCAACGGGTTCAGTCAAATGCATCAATCCCCTCTGGACAGCATCTCAAGATTCAGCAGGACAACAACCCAAGACCAAAGGACAGAGAAGGCAGAATATTCCTGATCTGATGAGCTGCGCTGCACATGCAGAGGGACAGACACATCATAAACCTGTTATGTCCAAGTCTTCTATCCTCCTCCTTTAACTACTTAGCTCGTCAGTATGTGCCTGAACGCTGCACTGGTCGCACACCTTCCTCTGAATGTGTGTTTGGCCTGCTCATGTTTCTTCACCACATGCTGCCCGGTGACTTCACCTCTGCAGTGTGCTGCCAGGAGCTGAAACACAACCCAGCGCGTACAGAGAGGAGAAATGAAGCCCATATTTTCCGCTCTCTCTGTGCACTGTGTCCACCTCTCCCCTACTGTGCCACATTTAGATAAATCTGATGCCCACTTTCCAAAAATGTGCTGCCAGAAACAGAAATTGAGTCATTTAAAGCCAGCGGCAGAACAGGCCCTGTTCCTGCTTTACCACTGGACGTTTTTAGAACAAGACAAGCAGTGTGTGTGTGTGTGTGTGTGTGGCCAGAACTCTACGACCCATTGAAACACTGTCAGGACCACAAGGACACACGTCCACTGAGATGTCACTTGTTTTCTGGTTTCATATCTCAGGGGCTCTTTTTTATCAAATGTGATATTCTTGTGCTTTCACAACAGGTTTGTTTAACGTATGGTGCAATAGAAGTAGTACTACTCGTAGTATTTACTGTACTTCACTGTACTGTATAAAACTGCGGAATGAACTCTCTGGTCTGTGCTCCCTGCTCAATATCTGCATCGAATTTGTTTCTGAGGTCTCATTCTCTCTCTTTCTCTGTCTTCTTTTATTTTTTTTCTCCAGCAGTCTGCTGTTGCGAAACAAAGTGCTCAGTGTAACAAAGAGCAGCTGGAACACAAACACGCCGGCAGGCAGCATTCACTTTCAACTCAGCCGACCTCGGCTCAGAGGAAACTCACCCTGTTCAGATATTCCCTATCACTGCAACACAAGCTGAGCCTCTCTCTCTCTCTCTCTCTCTCACTGAGCATTTACCCTCTGCACAGCACGTCTAACTGTAAAGACAGAAAGGAAACTTGAACTCTAAGGTGAAGGAATGCTCTTCCTTAGCTGCACTGCTACAGTGCATCTAACAGAGTAAGAGGATAGGGTAATTGTTTGTGTAAAATAAAAGCTGTTACTAGGATTAATGAGCCAACAGTGTAGAAGGCAACAATCAACTCTAGCTCTATGAAGACTTTTAGTTTGGGTTTTTTGACCTGCAAATTACTAGCAGCAGCCGCAGCTTTGGGCCAAAGAAAGCTCTGATAAATCCATTGTACACTATTTGCTCAGCTCTGAAACGCAGCATACATAGGTAGACACTGTAGCTGATGAGCGTAGTGCAGTGTTCATTGCAGACGCTCACGACACAGTTTTACCTGGGAGTTGGTGGAGACCAAAACAGAGGCAAAAGCAATGTGAATACTGCTTTTGCTGTGTAAGTCTTTTTCACTGGTCATCCCCTTTAGAATATGTAAATCTGAAAATGTCAGCGTGCTCCTGTACAGAGGATCAGCAGCGTTCACTCCCGAGGGAAATGAAATTGATGTGGTTCAAACATATATACCTGGGCATTTTCGCTTGATGACTCCCTCACTTTCAAGCCACATGTGGAGCACCCTGTGAAGAAGCTAAGGTTAAACTTGAGTTTCTACTTTGGTAATTAGTTGTGTTCATGTGTTTTAAGCTGTGAAAAGCAGCAACAGTCTTTCCTGTGTTGAGTGATTGACACTGCTCACCATTGTTCTCTGAGGTTTATGTATCGACACACCACTGTGAGTTATATAATCGGGTAGAGCCGCCTGCTTTGGCCACACGAACGACTTGTCCCTGGTATTTCTTTATACAAAAGGTAATTCTGGGATTACTTTCTAGCTACATTAGTTTCTTAATTGCAGAAGTGCTGATCCTTACTTCTTCCGCTCAAAAGGTTATTTGTTGCTTTCTGTTCCACACGGCCCAACTGAAATGGGTAAAAGAGCTTTTGATTTCATTGCTTCCACATGTTTCGTGTGGTTTGTTTGCAGATTCATCTTTCCTTGTTTGTGTCTTAATTGCGAAACTTTGAACTGTTTGTTTCGCTGCTGTTTTGGCCAGAACTTCCCTGAAGAAGAGGTTTTTAAATCTCAACGAGACTTTCCTGTGTGAACTTCTGCCAGTGTGCTCGTCAGCGTATGGTAAGTGCTAAAACACCTGGTGTGGTCTTACATATAAATGGACACACACACTACTCTTTTCATCACAGTGTTACGCTTGCTACTGTAACTCACAGTGAAACTGTAAAGAGCATCTGAAGCGGAAGCAGCCACAGAGTGGGTGATGAGTTATTACCCGACTCCGTCTGGAGGTGGTGAACCCCACATAGCTCATACCTAAAGCAGGTCAAATCTAATGTTGAACAGGTGACGTGCAGGTAGTGTCTGCGCATGAGACCACTCTCTACCTCTTTCACAACGCGGTGAGCAAACAGTTGGCAACAGAACAAAAACTATGTTGAAGGGTGATTCAATGTCTGGCCTGGCAGGTGATCATATTAGTGTTATGGCTTTTGGCTGAGCCTCCCTGAGACCACATCCGCATGAAACTAGAACAGGCGTCCAGAAAGCACATTGCCGTCATGCCATTTTGATTTCCTGACTCGACTGTGGCAGTTGTGGGGAGTCTGGGTCGAGGCCATCTGTGTCTTGCAGACACGTCCAACAATGTGAGCAATGTGTGCTGGAGAACAGTCAGCCAGTATCAGAGCAGACTCCTGACAACCAAAGGTGGTGTGCCCTCAGGCCTCCTACAAGGCCCCATATGCTTCCAATGAAGCTGTAATGTTGGGCTGAGAGCCGTGTTCACATTTTTTGGATGAATTGTGATTGGAGTACTCAACCAACGTAGTCAAGCCCCACAGACACAAACACTCAACACACAAGATGTTTGTGACGTTTACATGGCCTTCAGCAGAAACAGTAAACTGGTATTAGTAATGATTAGGAAAAAACTGTATAATTACTTCACCAAACATCACAAGTGCATTCACTGGAAATGCTACCTGAGATCCAAACCAGACCGGACTCAACATGTGTTGTTGTTAAGGCGCCGCCGTCTAAACAAACCAGTTGTGTGAGTGTGTGAGTGTGCAAAGATGTGTGACCTGTGGTAAAATAAAAGATGGTGCAGATTGTAATGTGTGAAGGCTTTTTGTGTACAATAGAGACTGATTTCTTTATTTTCTCTGAATTTTACTCTTAGGCCTGAAATGTAGAGGCCTGAGTCCCTGCCTCCACCTCCACCTCCCTCCCGGACGCACCAGCAGGTGCAGAGACACCCGCAGTTGCAGCTGTGTTCTGAATAGTTATTTTGCACTTTAGGGAAAACATTTGACATTTGCAACATTTCAGTCGTCTGATTAGGTTTCAAGACTTTTGCCTTTGTGGATGTTGTTTATTTAGGTTTTGGCTTGTTTAACGGATTTAATGCTGATGACGTTTTAATTTGTGCAGCAGCTGGAGGACGAGTGTTTTAAGATGTTTTTATAGAAATGATGGGGCCAAAACATTAGAAACACCTCGCATATTTACTCCACCAAAAATAAATATATAGTAGAATTATCACCTACATATCGCTGCTCCCTTTTACTCTGTCTCACACACACACACACACATATAAATACAACACATGTTTGTAGGAGCAATCATCCAAAACAACACAGGGCTGTTTAGACAGCAGGACCAGGTGTACCCCAGCCTGTGCAGCTGGATAGGGGTTCATGCTTCATCCCATGTCTCCCTTTACACACACACATGCGCGCGCGCGCACACACACACATACTCTGAACCACCCCCATCTCTTTATCAAACAGCTTATCCATTCATCCCACCACCCTCATCATCATCATCATGTCTGCCAGCTGACAGACAAGCTCACCCTGTCTGCTCCTCTCTGTCTTACACACACATGCACACACACACACACACACACACATACGCGTAATAAAATATACGCAGTAAATAAAATGTCGACGTGCAAATAATTGCTGTACAGACACTTTGCCAAAGGAATTCTGTTACGAAGACACTAAAGTTGTGGAAACGCATCTGAACCACCAACATTTCACAGATGAGCCTGGATCTGCTGGAGGTTTCTTCCTTTTAGAGGGAGTTTTTCCTCTCCACTGTCACCTCAGTGCTTGCTCAAGTGGGACTGTTGGGTTTTCTGTATAGATTTATATAAGGTGTTAGGTCTTTAACCTTACACTGTAAAGTGCCTTGAGATGACTTTTGTTGTGAATTGGCACTATATAAAAATGCTAAATTGAACTCTTTACTTTGCAGACGCTTTTATCCAAAGCGACTTACAGGGAGCTAGCGCTAGGTGTCTGGCTCACACACCTGGTAGCATAAAATCATTTGCCATGCGTACATCAGATGAAGGGCGCGGCTCCACGTGTGCAGGGCCGACGCGTTTAAGTTTAAAGAGATGGCTACAAACTCAGTGCAGTTTAATTAAAGCAACATTTCAGCAGAAAAGCTGGCTGATGACAACTGCTTCTGGAGACCAGCTGCTGACATGTAGGTTTATTCAGACATATGGAGTTTGAGAGGGCGCACGCAGCTATTTCAGCTATGCAATTAATGTTCTAATCATCTCCAAAGCAACAATAAGAAAGAATTAAATTCTGGTCCCAGATAAGCTTAAAAACCTTTAAACTGATAAGAAACTCCAGCCTACAATTAATACAATACAAAATCCTGCATAGGGTACACTATACGGATGTTCAAGATGGGTTTTACGTCTTCTAACAACTTAAACAACCTTAATATCAACCAATATAGAGACAGTTTGCTGGACTATATTAGTCTTGATACAGCATCTGCCATCACATCAGATCACTCTCTCTGGGCCCCTTTGATCAGCTCCATTACGTAGTGGGGGTGGGAATCGTGGCTCTGTCCTCTTTGGTCTTTGTTGTTGATGTGGGAAAGACGTACTGACGTTGGGCATCTGGGGGCTCCCTGGGAGTGGGTCTCTTGCGGGATTCAGCGCTGGGGCTGTGGTCCTGGCCTGTGCAGGGCTTTGGGAGCTCTCGGATGAGGTTTCTCTGGCGGCTACATGCAACGCTACTGGGGGAGTCTGGGCTGGTGGATTTAGGCTGCCGGCCTGGTGGCTGTGCCGCTCCTGGGGGGATCCGGGCAGGCCTGGGTTCTGGGGGCGCTCTGCCTCTGGGGTGGGGTTCTGGCGGGGTCTGGGGGGGCTTGGGTCCTGTGTGGAGTGTCGTCGGGGTTGTGGGTTAGTGTATGCACCTGGGCCCAGCCCTGGCGTATGAAATCTCGGCGCATCAGTGGAACTTGGGCCTCCTTAGCTGGCTGGGAAGTTACAACAATCGTTCCGCAGGTGGTACCTGTCTAAGAGGTGTCCACTCTGGGGGGAGGCAACAGAGGTGGAGAAGAGACTCAGCCTGGGTTTATATTGTCATACGTAGTTTGACTGAATGTTGGGATGGGTATAGTTTTACCTCTGTGGTGGGGACCGGAGGGCTGTCCCAGCCCCAGGGTCACCTGGTCGAGAAGCTGGCTTGGGCGCTGGTCTGGATGGATTCTGGGGAGCGGAGGTGCTTATGTGGGTCAGCAGGGGGGCTCGCTCTGATGTGGGGCATTTCCCTCCACCCTTCCTTTCCTCTCCATCCCTAAACCTTCTCTTGCTCTTTTACACCAACACACACGAGCAGGTGCGTCACTGGGGTACAAGGGAGGTATATCTCCTTTGTCCCCTAGCACCACCTGTATCTCAATTTTAATTCACAACTTATACACTCTCATTACTTACGCCTTTTATGACACATTCATACAGGGCCTTGGGGTGGGCAGACTGAATGGCGTCCAGAGGACGGTGTGTATATTCAGCACGACCTCTGGTGCCAGTGCCCACTTCTCGATATTAAGTTGCTCATAGTCAGTGAGGGTTCTTGGGAGAGGCCAAGCTAACACCAGCTGTAATCTGGCAGAAGGTGGTTGGTGCCATACCCTTCTTCTGTTTTAAAAGCACTTTAGGACAACACGCACCAATGCCATATTAGAACAGGAGGGGTGAGGCGTGGGGTCTTCTAACACCCCCGCTCTATCTGTTTAGCGTCTGGGGCTGGGGCTGAGAGGACGGGCTGGCTGTAGACTCAGGGTCTGGGCTGGTGGACCTCCAGCTGCTGCGGGGGCTGCAGTGGCCCTCCTGGTCCACACCCCAGAGGTAAGGGATAGAGTATATATGGGGAGTGTGAGTGTGTGTACAGCGTTCATCTCTGTGTGTCCATGTTGGGCGAGTGTGTGAACATTTGTATATGTGTACATGAGGGTGAGAACGTATGCTTGTGTATGTGTCTTGCATTAGTACTGTGCTGTTAATCAACATAAATATTTATTAATTACTGCGATTAATACAGATATGTATTAATCAACAGCTGTTTTGTGTTTGTTCTTTTCTTTTTTTTCTCAACAGGTATTAAAGCAGATGGTTGTGTCTTGTCTTTTCTCCCTTATCTGTTGACTCCCTCCCCACCTTCTTTTTCTTTCTTCTCTTTCTCTCTCTCTCTCTCCCATTTTACATATTTCCAGGTCCTGTCTGTAACTGAAATAAATAAATGAATTAATAAAAATTTTTTTTTAAAAAGGGCCATGAATGATGGCTACACAGCTATACATACATGACGTACTCATGTGTCATCTGTGTTACTGACAGAAAGAAAGAATTAAGTGCTGTGATGTGATTCACACATACAACATTTTGCTTGTTGAGTAAAATGTTGGGCATGGTTTGGTAACCGGACCAGACTGCGCTGGTTAGACATACAAACTCGTTTCATGCCAAACTGCAAAACAGCATGAGCATGTGAATCATACAGTAGCTGCAGCTCCAGCAGGGCTGGATTAAGCCTGCTGAGGGCCCTCAGGCAGAAAGGAGCAGGACCTGGTCTACTTTACTTCATGTAAAGTTTTAGTGTCACTTCAGAAAGTTACGTCCTTTCCATTGAAAATCTTGTAACTGTTGATTTTCCTTTTCACAGCAGGAGGCCTGGCATTGTCCACTGAGGGCAGTAATCCCAACACATATGTATGTCTCGGTGTCTAAGAACCTTCACACATACTGTTTACAAGTCACCAAAAACACGCCATTCTCTTTGTCTTGGTAACGAGAGATTTAACGTAACTTTCTCTCCAAACAGGCAGAAACGTGGACATTTGTCTTTCTGGGAACTCTTCACTGCATTGATGTATGCTTCCTCCTCGCATTACAGAGCTCCAGATGCATTTCTGGATGCAGGGGTGGACCGTCCTAAGTGACAAAGTATTCCCAAACCTGAGGGCTCAAAGATTACATACATTCAGTCATGGTTTTCAAACTGAGATTTTGCCGTGGTGCCTGAACCTCTTCACATTAATATCAACTGTAGTTATTAAAGAATTAGAAAAAAATTTTTTGAACTAAATGACTTTAGTGAATGACCACCTAATGCCCAGCCAGGATACCCGTAGACATGTGCTTAAGCAGAGTAAATGTAGTTACAAACACAAACTCACACACTTGCTGTCTAATAGACCAAGGTCTAAGGGCTCAGTCAGTATTTGCCGTTTTAATCTGGGCGGGGCTGCGGAGAGAAGGTGAAAGAGAGTGGAAGCACTGAGCATGCAAGTAGAGTCAGGCCCCCCCGAGGGCCAAGGAGGCATATTTAACTAGAGCTGCTCTTGAAAAAGTTTTGACACGGTGCTTCTTTCATATCCACAGCCACTTTTTTTCTTCTTCTCCTTCTTCTGCTCCTCCTTTCTCTCCTCTTACCATCTACCCATCCCTGACTTCAAAGAGATATTTATGCAAGAACTGATGGAGTTTTCCTGTCCTCTCTCTCTCTCTCTTCCCTGAGGGCACATGTTCTTTTTTGGAATATACAGTATCTACAATTACTTTTTGTCCCGTATCAGCAGCAGCGTGTGAGGATGGTAATGTATGTGCATGGTAATATCTGTCCGGTGTTGCAGCTGTAAATTGCTAAAGACATTAGTGGCTCTAAGAGGAGGAATTCTCTTATGTTCAGTTACCTCCTGATGTTTCCCGTCATGTCCACCTTCATCACCGTCTATGAAACATTACTGAAAACATTTTAAAACTCGGAAACAGTTCGTTGATAATCTCGTGTTGTCATTTTAAATGCAGGCCGACTAACTAACTCTCTCAGCATTAACACACCTATCAACACATGTAATTGTAACTAATATTTCTCAGTTTTGTATGTCAATGAATAACAAAAGAGAGAGCTGTACTTTCCAGACGCTGCTTCATATTACCTTCTAACTGCTTATATGAACGAGGACAAAACTTAAGTCATTTGACCAGTTGGCGGCCACGTTTGTCCAGCATCACCATCGCGCTGCAGCTGTACGACACGGCAACAGGAAACGGGCAAGAAGTGGATCACACGTCATAGCTGTAACGAGAACTTAGATAAATCCAATGTAAAAATTCAGTGTAGTCTAGTTTCCTCAGATACGTGCTGGCGTTGGGCAAACTGCATACTGGGGACTCATTTTACACATTTCTCTTCACCTTCTACCAACACTCAGACTGGTGCCAATCTTTCCAGTTTACTGTTGTAAAAAAGGAAATAAGTATTTCCACATTTCCATACATCAATAGAATCATAGAGGACAAATACAGCAGTCACACGTGCCTGACTGAAATATGGGTGTGTGGAACAGGGCCAATGCAGACTCCACTGGAAGCTTTGCAGCAAAGACAAAATAAAATCAAGCATAAATTTACCATCTTCAGAAAGTCTAATTAATTTCTATGTGTGCCGGTGGTTTGCATTATGGTGATCAAGGACTGGAGGTCACGCAGCTTACCATCCTTTTAATTCAGTGCAGCATCACTGGCTTCCAGTCTCGCTGTCTTTATCTGCAAGCTTCTCTCCCTCCTCCTGCTCTCTTTCTGTCTGTGCAGCTGCAACCCTCACAGCTCTAATCCCCTCCTCTCTCCCCAGTGTGCTGGAACGCCATCCAACTATTTAACCACAGCCTTGAAACAAACCAACATCTGTTTGGAGGCCGGCCCAGACCCAGCCACTGCCTTCCTGCTGTGAACACACCAGCCGCGGCAGCTTAACCCCTAGTTTCCCAGACTAGACAAAAGCATGCGATGCCAGTGACACCATCAGCCGCCAAAGGAATTACATGTTTGCTCGGACAGTAACAGACAGTAGCTGCATTTTTTTCTTAATTCACTGTCTCCGGTTTACGAGTGGTACATGTCGAGTGTTCGTTCCCACTGCACTCTTGTCAGTCTTGTGCTGGCAGCACTGTGACATCTACTTAAGTCTGAGTTTCATTTCTCACTCCTGCTGACCCCCGCTGCTCGAGCTGACTGCAGTTCTTCCCATATATACTCCCAACAATCCAGAGACAGCATACCGTGTGTAATTGTATAGACAGCATAAAAATAATATTTGGGTTGTAGCAGAGGACATACAGTTTGTGGCTACCACTGCTGTTTCTTTCATTCACGTTACACGATCCTATCGCAATCAAAACTGCCAAACATTATTCTCAAATGTGTTATAAATGTAGCCTGAAAATTATCAGCAGATAAACATTAGATTATAACTAAAGTTTCTTAGCGTCTAGTCAAAGACTAGTTATGGTCAACCGCAGTCTAGTCACATTAAAAATCAATTTAAAGGCGCAGTGTGTAAGATTCAGAAAGTCGTATCAGCAGCAAGGGGATATAGCAATCATAAACATGTTGTCATTAGTCTGTAGTGTTTTCTAGCTTCCACATTATACACGTAACTTTGTTTGCTCATTTGCCCATTTAGCTCATTTTGTCATAAATGCGTAAATGTGTTACGTAAATTATTTACTAATTTAAATGATGACGACTCAGCTGTGGAGGAGATGAGGTCTTTTATTTGTGTCATGGCCTTGAGTCTACTGTTCTGTGGTTTTCAGTTCTTTTACCTGTTATCCGTTATTTTGACCAATTGGAACTTCTTAATAATGGAAACATACTAGTTGCTCAGCTGAACATTTTGTTTTCTTTTTACAGAAAGCAAATGAGTTTATTTTACTTACAAATGTGAACTGAGCATCTTCTGCACAGGGACAAATTGTATCATACACTTAATATACACAATAATATAATACAGATAACTGGCCATTCATTATGTTAAACGTTGGAGGTTTACACACTAATAATACACACAAACATTCAATGTGTACATGTGTGTCTGAGAGAGGGGTCTCTTAAATAGAGATGACAAAAATCACGAGTCAAACCTGGTTTTCTGATCGTGGCTTTAACAAGAGACTCTTATTCTGATTTCAGGTAATGTCCTGGATTAGTAGGTTAGGGTTAGGGAAAGTTTGTGGTCTAGAAAAACTGAGCAGTGGTTTTCTTGCCTTCACTCAAGCAGACACAGAACTTTGACTTCAGGTCTGTAACGTGACCATTAATAAATGTAGCAACAGAAACGAAGCAAGTCTGCGGTTTTTGAAATGACTTGCGCCAATCGACTAGCTGAGACTAGAAACCTTTAAAAAACATTTCAAATGGGTCTATCACACACACAAAAATAAAAATAAATAAATGTCTAGCACCTAACACTTCATAGCATGTTCTGACAAGTTGGCTCTTATCAGGACTTTTAGTTTGTAGAAACTTAGAATTTACAAAACATAAATCTAATAGTGTTTTCTGTTTAACTGCACAGGAACAGAACTTTAGCCGGCGAGGTTAGTGTGTACACAGTACAGAGAGAAACCAGAGGCCATGCAAAGAGGTGGTGCATGCTGTAATACAAACAACATAGTTTGTGCACGGGCGCGCTCAGATGATACACCATGTCATGTTGAAACCATTTCACAACAGCACAAGTGGTCCTTTTATGTTTAAAGACCTATTTATGATCATATTTTCAGTTACTCCCACCTGACATTTGCTGTTAAGAAGAAATATTAAAATGAAGGAAAAGTAAGGTGGGGCTGTAAGGAGGAGGGGAGTCGGTCTGCAAATATTTAGTTAAGGCAAATGGAGACTAGAAGAGAAGCAGGAGACATCTTCCCATGTTTCTCAAAACAGCAGGTTCAAAGGCTTCGCAGGTGACACCTCCAGGCTACAGCGCCGCAACAGCTACCGTTTCCATGCACGCACACACATGTGTTGACAGACAGGGGGACGTAAAGTTAGACATGCCAGCACACACACACACACACACACACACAAACGCACACACTCTCAGGGGTCGGGCCATTTTGTGAATGAAGTTCGAGTTCACGGGTACACAGAGGAGGAGTTGTTAAGGTGGTATGTGCCGAGAGCTATGAGCACCTTCTCCTTGACAGACTGGCTTCAAACTGAGGTCAGCTGAGGGACAGGGGAGGGGTCCCAGCTCCTGTCACTGCAGCGCCCTCGGCTCCACACTGAAGGTGATGAAAATTCTACCCACTCTAGCAGTGACAGGCTGAAGAGTTCTTTCCACACTTATTCATGAGACGTTTTACCTCTGGTGGTGCTTGCAAAGTGGAAATGACCATTTGGGACCAATGGCAAACCTCCTTGTCAATGTTGACCTTAAAGGAACAGAGGGAACTTGATAAAAGTAATATATGTGTCACACTGAGGTCATTTTTAAGAAGCAGCTGTGATGAGAGTTAAGATGAAACCTCAAAAATAGTGTGAAACTTGAACATCAAAGCTATTGTTCTGCCGCAACTCTTACGCTCTGTGTATTAAATATTGATTAGAATAATAAATATTCCATGTAGAGATCAAAGTTTCAGTCTCTGCAGTGGAATCTATAGGATACTGCTTCTCTCAGCAGGAACTAAAGTGACTCAGTAATGAGTTAATGTCTAAATCCACTGCTTACAGTAACTTCAGATCACCTTTTAGGATAGAAATGCAGTAAACTCTGATCTCCTTTTCTTTTTACAAAAGGGCTTTGTTTAATGAGGTGTGTGGATGCACTGGCACAGGTTGTTACTGAGGTGTGTGTGTGTGGGCGTGAGAACATCTTTAACCAGCAACAAGTGAGACTCAACTGTTACACACACTGTATCTGCACACTCGAGCAGGGCTTTTGTCTGCTTGTGTGTGTTTGTGTCAGCAGTGGAATGTTAACAGCGTCCAGATGTGGGTAGGTGAGAGAGGGAGGCATGCTGCCTAATGGTGACTCGGTGGAATTTGACACAGGCCTACCATTCCATTCACAGTTCTGTCATTTCAAACTGCTGCAGAGTGAGTCAGAACACGGCCACGGTCCACTGCAACACCCAGAGCTCAACTACACAAACAACACCCACAGTTCACAGCAGACTTTGTCAACGCATAGTTAGGGCCGGTTTCACACGGTGTGGACAGGAACAAACACGCTAAGATTAGTTCATTTGTTTCATATTATATCTAAGAACATTATTTTATATCTTCAAGTGTCTCTGTACGATAACGCTGCTACGAAAAGTAAATATGATAAAAAGCACTGAGCACCAAGAAGACCATACTGCTGTCATGAACAGTGACATCAAGAAATCAAAAGAATCCAGCACTTATTTCAAATGTCAAATAGAAGAAGAAGTCAAATTCAAATGACACCAGCACACTTCGGGGAGTGGACTAGAGAGGGATAGGGTTATGGTAGAGGAACGGCACCCAGTATAAAAAAATAAATGTGGAATCACCTCGATCTAGTAAGATGAGACTGACATGTTGAATCATGGATATTGAATTTAAGTCAGAGCTGAATTGTTTCCAGGTGTTATTTCTGAAGGTTAAGAAACTATTGAGCCATGTGTAGCAAACAGCTACACCTGCTGAACAGGTGCTCACATGGCGAGCGACGAGACGTTACTTCATCTTCTGTTTCCCAGCACTCTACTTAAGTGGCCATTAATTGAAAAGACACATGGTATCTGTCAAACTTTAATGAAATGTAATCTATTTTCTGCATTGAAAACAGATTTAAAGCTAAATCTCATCATCTCTCTCAGTTCAAAATGCTAACGTCCAGACACTGGTTTCATGACTCATGACTGTTGTGGTCACGTGATAATACCAATAGAATTGTGTTGTGCAACTTCCACTTCCGCCTGGCTCCATATGTAGGTGTCATCAAACTAAAAAACATTTTCTGCCTTGACCCTGATGGACTTTTACATCACATAGTGTGAAACGTAGTGAATGTGGATGTGGAAAGTATGAATTGGAACTCATTAGTTCCCAACAAAAATTCAAATCCTTGCCAAGCTTTCAAGGTACTGTATTGTACAAGGCCCAGAGGCAGCTCATACACGGTTCTCCAGTGCCAAAACACAGACAAATCAACACTCAGCTACATTTGGCTCAACTTGACTTACTGAGCAGCGAGTACTGCACAGACTCAAACATTATGTTTGCACTTAGCTCATAAAAACAAGCTAATCAGGCAGTTTTACTACAGATAATATGAGTGTCTACAAACATGTAGCTGAATTTAGCCACAAGTTTATACTGAGGACTTACAGGGTTAGTGCATTAGAGAGAACAGGTATGGAAGGCATTGCATGGAATACAGTATACTCCGTGTTCTTCCTACAGCAGAGTGACTCACAGTTCTTGGAGTTGGATTTGTAGTGTGTAGTGTTTTTAACAATAAAAAACAGCCACACTTTGAGGATGAGATTTATGATTTAAAGAAGACAGAAAACCAAAGGTATCCTCTGGGGCTCTGAAAGGTCAGAGTGGTGTCATCAAAGTGACTGAATCCAGCAGTGCGTGCAGAAACACTGAGCAGGATCACACACTGACCACACTGCTGTCCTGTCCTGCTGCTGGTGACTCACGACTGTTTGATGTTCCGCTCAAGCCAAATTCAATTTAACTTGCTGTGGGAGGTTTTGTGGTTCTACCCTCCATCTGTGTCTCAGAGGGACAAATCCCCCCTCACAGGAATTCATGCGAAATTGATTGCAATGGAGTATTCTGGCATGAATTGTGTGCTTGGAAACATCTCTTGGTTTTTGTAGCTGGTACCTTGTAGCAGACACATACGCATTGGCTGGCTTTGTATGAGCTGCTGGGTCTGTGCTAGGACTAGGTTTGGCATCCAGTGGAACAGGTCATTTGGAGATTTCTTGTTCTGGTTCTTGTTTGGTAACAAAAACCAGAATGTCATAAGACCATAGACTCCTTCACTTGTCTCCAACATGCTTCAACATGAGCTCATATTCTCTGCTGTCACTAAAAAGTAGTAGAAGTGGAAGCAAAAAGTTGGAGTTACTGCAAGAGCTCCAGCTGGTCCTCAAACAATCTGAAATCATGAGAAAACACATGTCCATGCTATTTCTTGTTTCCTTCCTCGAGGAGAAAAAGAACTACAGTCACAGAAAATGTGTGATGTGTTTCAGACCCCTGATGAAAGACTCATTATTATAATATATATATAAGTAAGCATAAAGTTTATTACCATTTGTCCACTACGATCCACTTATTTTATTATAGGGTCACAATGCGTCAGTTTACACTCTGAAAGCTGATCGTAGTTTGAAACCTTCTGGAAGTGAACAAAGATAAACTAGACATAAACCTGACTGTGGCACAGGAAAAAAAACATTTTAATTAGAACTGTGGCTGTATGTTCGGAACCATTCACTGAAATAATAAAGTAACAAGCAGCCCAGAGGTACTGCTAGCATACCTTCTTCAAAGAGATACAATAACAATAAAATCTGTAAAGCTTTTTAGGCAAACAATGGAGACACAGCAAGTTAATGCACCAACATTCTCATGAAGTCTGTGCCACGAAATTATATATAAATGTTTGGGCATGAAATATTTTCTGTGTGGTTCCATTTGTAATTCTAACCAGGATGTTTTTGTGTGGAGCTCGATTCAGCCAAGGCGAGGCTCTCCTGTAATGCCTCATACTTTTTTATTTCCTCAAACAAACCTCATACACTGTGAACAATAACTGTTGTTCACCATGCCAATGTCCCATTTGACTGCAGCTACATTAGAAACACATTTTAGGTGCAATGGACACACCAAGGAAAAGGAGAAATGTAAAAGAAAATGAAAATCTTATCGAATGTCAGGAAGGAGAAGGGTTCCTCCTCTGGGGAGTGTGAATGCACTCAGTAAGTCCATGGTGCTGTGTACAAAACCTTTCACTGAGTCAAAACAAGCTCAGTGGGCTTTCATGTAAGGTTTAACTGTGGGAAACTCTGACACGCAGCTGAATTTCTGCTCTGTCGCTCCAACAGTTAGAGGATAACCCACAGTTCTACAATCATGTCTGTGAGTGTTACTGTGTTGTGTTTTTGCATTTATTAAGCATTTTAAACACACATTCAGTCATTGGAACGGAGTTTCCCAGGATGCATTTAATTTCACATGAAACAACCAGCCTGCAGCCCAATGAATGAATGAGTAAAGTTTAGTCTCCTGGCTTTCTTAACTGCTGCGCAGTGCTGGTCTGATAAACCTAGAAACATCAATTTGGATCCAAAGTCATCATCCCACCTGTACCTGAAACATATGAAAACATATATTGGTACATGTCCTTAATTTACTGTGAGTCAAGGACATGTGTCAAAGGCCAAATGACTATTAGCATGTAAATGTAGCATGACATGTCAGACATGGCATCAGGGTGCAACTGGACAGAATTACTTGGAAGAGAAGTCTTTACTATAAAGCAACCACCACCCGTAAAATGGAAACTGTAAATTCGGAAAACATTTGGGCCTCAAAAGACTCGTTAAATGTTTAACAAATCAAACAGGATTTATTTTCAGATATTAGCTTGCAGGGTACCACCACCTCTGTGCGGTGTTAGCAGTGGTCCAGCTGGACGGCTGCAGTGTCAACTACACTCCGCTGAACATTAGATTATAACCCCAGTGACTAAGGATGTCATGGGGCACCACCCAAGACACTGGTAGAACCAGTTTTTATGGCCTCGCTCATCAAATTTATATTTTACAGTGTGGGGAGGACTTCTTGCAGACCCACATCTGGAGCTTGTTTTACCTTTACTACCTATGCTCCCTCCTCCAGCTTCCCCCATTGACTCCTACAACTGGAGATGATGAACTCCCTTGTTGTTAGACAGCAGCAGCAGACAGGACACCGCCTCCAGCCAGCCTGGACTCACTAAAAGGTGGACGAGAGGGCGGAGGAGAGACAAAGGTATGAAAGAAGCAATCAGAACTGCTCAGCTGGTCAATAGGCCTGTTCTAAGACATGAATCTGACAGTAAACAGTCCCCACACTGCTCCTTAAAATGCTTCATTATGTAAATCCTCAGTGAATGCCGCTACACTGCATTCAAACATCTATTTTAAACAAGGTTAATCTACTGGTAGAGGGATTTAATATGGATATTAATCTGTCAGCATAGGCCCACACATACACCCTTAATGCTACTGTTTGCAGTCTGTGTTATCACCTGCTATTGAACAGTCTCTGGGGTTGCTCAGTCGTGTTTAGGAAGGTGTAATCCTTCAGCTCCCACTGAATTTGTATGGAAGCAATAGCTGGATCAGGACGCTGTATGTGGCAAATTACCATGGAGATAGCAACAATGAATCAAATGGAACCACTGTACAAAATCCTTCACCTACTCATACAACACACATTTCATACTTAAGGTCTTCTCCAAAAACCATTTGTTGTAGCTTATTTCTTTTGTCACCAGTCTCTGCTGCAGATTGCTGATTTTCCATCTTACACCTAATTAATAGTAACCACCTGCAGCCTGTGCTTTCTACACATCATGCAGCAAGTCAAGCTATGGACTAGCCAGTGTGTGTGAAATGAAATCGATCAAATAAATCCTGGTCTGTACTGATGAGGCTCCAGCTGGTCCCAGATCCTGACATGTCAGCTTCATGCTCTGTCCAACAATGATCACTGTCAGGTAGTATAGTAGAATCCTCCCAAACTGTTTAGTTCTTGCACATGTTCATGCACTGCTTGGATATGGAACAAATGTAGTCTCTGTGTTACTACAGCAGGCTGGTATTAAGCCGAGTATTTATACAAAGGCACGCATAAATCAGTGACAAGCGCATGTGTGGTTTAGTCCAGAGACATGGGCCTGTGTAGAGAATCAAGGTCCAAAAAGCAAGGATTTAGTCCTTCTAAAACATAAACATGTAAAAGTGTGCAGCATCTTTGTCTGCTCAGAAATCATCTATAAAACTGCAGATTCCCAGTCTTTTCCAGAGGGGCGGCAAACTACTTCCACATGTGCTTTTTCCATATCCCACTGCTACTCTGGAATTTCGTTTATGTACATTGTCAAACTTCTCACACTGTGAGAATAAAGGCATAAAAGCAATTAGGGGCCAGGGGAGAAAGCACAGGGAAGTGGGAGGACAGTGGAGGGCAGGAGGAGCTGGCTGGGTGGTGCCACAGACTGGTGGGGTTGGGGGAAGTGGTGGTTAAGTGCGTGTGTGTGTGTGTGTGTAAGATGGGGATCCCCAGGATAGAGACTGGATCTGGGTTTCCATTCACATGGGAAGCAGGCTTGACAACCCTATTCCCCAAGCTTCATCTCTAACCCCCATGCCCTCGACATCACACAGGGGTCCTAAGAACATGCAAACACAGAAAAGAGCTGTCTCACTCCAACTTCCTGCCTGTTTCACACTATTTACAAGGTTTCTACAGACTTCAGAAACCTTCATATATTCAATCGTGTTCTTCTTATCATCTATTATATTATATTATATTTAGAGCTGGGCGAGTTAACTCGTTAAGGAATGCAGATAATTATTTTATCGCGCGTTAACGCACTTTTAGAATCATTCATTCATTCCTTGAACACCTTGCACCTGGTGAAGAAAGTCCAACAAAGGCTTTTCTTCCTCAGGAAACTGAAATGGACCAGACTCTCCGCCCAGCTGTTGATAAACTTTTATAGAGCAACAACAGACAACTGTCTCAGTATGACAGTGTGGTACGGGAACTGCACTGCACAGGATAAAAAGAACCTGTCCTGGGTAGTGAGAACAGCACAGGGGATCGTGGGCCGTCCTCTGCCTGATCTGGACTCGATATATGCTAGCCGGCTCCAGGGGAGTGCCAGATGTATTGCTATGGACCCCACCCACTCGGAAAAATGGACTGCTTGTACGGCTCCCCTCTGGGAAACGGTACAGGAATATCAAGACTTATACAGCCAGACTAAGGAACAGCTTCTTCCCAAGGCCCGTCAAATCCTTCTCACCCCTGCTGCTTATCTTTTGTTTTTATTCTCTTTTAAATTGTTAAGTATTTAGCACTGATGTCAATTTTATCAATTCTTTTCTGTGATATTTAAAGAGATATTAAGAGATTTTTTTAACTTAACTTGCCTTTGCAAAGCCGAGAGTCACCGATCGAAATTTCGTTATGTGTGATGTATAATGACAATAAATGCTTGAGTCTTGAGTCATATGACTGTAAGAGTCTGCTGCTCACTGGGTCTGAATACACATACAGACCAACAATGTGTTACACAAGGGCCGGGACATCGGCGAGTACTGGCTACACAGGTCAAGACGCGTCCCAACCATTGAGAGCATTTGGGGGCGGACCTAATACTGCTGCAGCTTTCTGCTGTCACCAACACAAACACTTAAAGGAATCATTGGGTTTGTGTGTTTCTTTTATTTCCCCTACTCGAATTAACAAGTGTGTTTAAAAAAAATTCTGTGAGTGTGTACGTGCATAGGGGTAGGACTCCTCTAAGCGCAATAGAGAGATCAGAGGAGAATAGTAAATGTTACGGGGACATTTAGAGAATCTGAGAATTTAGAGAATCAGCTGATAATACGGAGATGCTACGCCTTGGTCCTAATCTTTAATTAGAGTAACATTTCTACGGCAATAACAAGGATGAAAACTCCCTCAAACCACAGGATTAAAACTGCACAAGCTAAACACAGAGTACAAAACAAGCATGAACAAACGAAAGAAAGTTAAAAA
Organism: Microctenopoma steveboyesi; assembly: GCA_032359275.1. NCBI lineage: Eukaryota > Metazoa > Chordata > Actinopteri > Anabantiformes > Anabantidae > Microctenopoma > Microctenopoma steveboyesi. Next base: position 1,577,746 of record JAUMHF010000024.1, on the reverse strand, counting down.
GTATGAGAAAAGCCAGCAGCAAGTGAGAAGGCTGCATGCCTATCGCCACACATATTAAACTGCTACTGTGTACAGTGAAAGTTATTGCACTTCTGTCTGTAGAGCAGTGCTTTTAAATAAACACAGGCAATATTTTTGTATGTATTTTTGTATTATTTATTTTTACTTTAGTCATAGTAATGCGAACAACGTTCACAAGGATGGATGTGCATTTAGGAACGCACAAAGCGCATTAATGTGTCGCTCTTGTTTTAAACAGCTTCCTCCACTGACCCAAATGGCCAAAACATTAGATTCATGCAGCTTTAAAATAAATCAGTTCCCTATTCCTAGTTTCCATATAATTTGTGACTAGTTGAACCAAAGACTGACTCATTCTTCCTTTGCAAGAGACCAGAAAAAGAGGTAAAACTGCCCATTAACACACATACACACACACACACACACACACACACACACACACACACAGTCCATAATCGGGGTCAGCCTTCAAGTGGTTTAAGGCTGAAGGGTAAACGCTAATTTGCAACATTAGCCTGAGGCTACATAAGCACACTGGAATATAACACACATGCATAGTGTATGAACATGTATATGTAGTATATGTGTGAACATATTGAAAGTGCGTCTTCCACAGCAGCTTCCCTTCTGAGACTTCAGACTGAATATCAACACGGACAAACATCGGCTGGGATGAAGGGCAGAGTAACCACACTAAAATATGCATGGTAAGGTTCACATGAATCAGTGTTATGAAAAGGAACACAGTGTAGTAGACTTTGCAGTTTGTGTTCCAACCATTGATATAAGGACAACTAAGATGAAAAACAAACCCTTATGCTGCGAAACCAAAAAACCAAACAATGGAAGCAGTGGAAGGAGGCAGAGCGCTCAGGGGTGGGGCTTGTTGAAGAGGTCCAGATGCAAAAATTGTGCACGACAAGCAGTCGAGGAAGGGGACAGGCCGGATGCATAGAGAAAGAAGTGGCTGCCCACCTCCCATCAGCCCCCACCAACAGCTTCTCTTTCTCTGCTTTTCCCAAAGTACGCTGGTGACGAGCACAAAGGCAGAACTTTCCCCAGGCTATAATTAGCAACCCTCAATTTTGACTCATCGTAGTGCACTCTGCATGTGAGTGTGTGAGTGTGTGTGTGTGTGTGCAAGCTGTGTTTAACCCTGACAGAACTATCAAGCCTTTGGGAGCCTTGGGAGGAAGTCAACTTCTGCAAAACAGATGTGACTTGTAGGAGCCGTGGAGTGTCTCCGATTAAAACGAGCACTACAGCACCACACAACACTAACAGAATACATTTCATACGCAATGATACAGCGTACACATAAGATACACTGAAAGAAAACGAATCATACACTTACAGCGATTAATATTCGAACACGAGCACAAGATAGTATCAGTACACAGTGGTCAGTGGTAAGAAAGGAGGAGCCTGCAATCTGCAGGAAAGCTCCACTCAACACTGTCAGGCTCATGACGGACAGTTAAAAAAAACTCAATCTATGCTGGCTCAAGTGAGGACATTTATCAGACTCTACACAGCTGCCTCTGGCAGCTTTTTGGAATCCCAAATATGTACAAACACTTTGATGTGTAAAAGTGTGCAGGCAGAGATTTTAAAAAGCAGAATGAGTCTATGCTGTCTAGGCTTTCTGTTTTATTTTTGGCAGCTCCTTTATTAATGCTAATTTATCTTAATGTCATCTAACATCGAGCACATCACAGAAACACCAGCGGTGGCCTGAAGGTTATGGGGCTGTCACCAGAGGGAACACTTTGTGTGTGAAGCAGGTACAAGCAACACATAAGCTTCTTATTTGCTGAAGCTAGCAACAGTGTGGAGGTGATCAGTGAGCCGACTGGGAGTGTTTCACAAAGCCTTGAGACGTGTGAGCACTTTTCACTCACGTCGAAACATTTCCGCTTGTTAAACGCGTTTAAACATCGCGCTGCACGGTCTCTAGTGAATCTGCATGCAATCCAGTGTTTCTGTTGACTCTATATGTAATGCCTCTGTACCGTGCAGACACCAAGCTGACCCAAAAACACCCAGAGAAATTACCCGTCTCAAACACACAGGAAAGAAAGAGAATCAAAGGCTGCCTGGAAGTCAGAAAATCAAAAATCAATCTTAAAGCCTACAGCGTGTTTCAGAAAACAGTCAGCAATAAAATATTCCAGATTTGTTGTTAATGGGCTAAAACATTCCAAACCACAAGTGCTGTGTGATCCATTAAGCCTCTGTTACCATCAAGCTCGATCTGCTAACAGTGTTTGTGCATTAGTGTTACTGGCACAGGTTGGCATGTGTTTCATTGATCACGCTCGCAATAATGGGACTTCTGTGGAACTCCTCAAGTTCATTCCAAGCAAAATGTCAGACGCGAGCCGTCAGCTGATATGTGGTTTCATGCTAACTCTTTGGCTCAGGCGGATGCATGATTCTTATTTAACCTGGGCAACAAAAACGACCGATTAGGCTGTCGTTTCTCAAAGAAATGGAATCCATTCATTTCCTTTTACTTATAGTGAATCTTTTCCTTTTGAGTTTAGGAAAATCAATCATCATTTTGAACAGCATCTTCCCACAACGGACTGATGAGAAGTCTAAAAGGAACAGTTCAACATTTTGTGAATTCAGTGAAATAGAATAGATTCAATAGCTCTGTCCACACACTGAACGTGTTGAGTGACCTAGAACCATATGTTCCACAAAAAGGTTTTGAAAAAGTATAGAATACAAGTTAGTACGAATGCACCTTTGCTTCTCGAACAAATCACTGTACAACCTTAACAAAACTGCACTGCTAACATCAGTTTAGGTTATTTAGCTTCTCTCCAGCTTCAGCTTGTTTAATCTATACTTTAAACACACTACAATTTAAGTCTGATTGCTGTAAATCACATGTCAAACTCAGGGCCCACGGGCCAAATCCAGTCCGCCCCCTCATTTTATGTGCGTGAGAGCTTACAAATGATTTTATTGTAATAATAAATGTATAAACATGTCGATTATATTATATATATTTCACAATCTTTGTTTTTGCGCTGAATATGTTCAAAGGAATTCAATGTGTTTACACCTTTGTTTTTATGATAGGATTCTAAAAAAAGGTCATTTGAATAATTCCTGCTCTTATTTACACAAACAGAACCATATAATTTGAGCCTGACTGATTTTTGAGGTTATTCAGTATTTAAAATTGAGAAACAAAAACGAAATATAAATTCACTTTGAAAAGAGATAACTGCTGCCTTTAAGCTCTAATTCATGTTAGCTCAATAAAGTTTTGTCCCATATCGATTTAAACTACGGTGTGATCTCTCACCGTCAAAAAGTAGAATCCTGAAGGGACCTTTTTAAAGGAGAACACCTCTAGTTAGGGGCCCAGAGGGTTCTGGAAAGTTGGAGCCAACCCCCAACAGAAAAGTAATTCTTTCTGTAGATCCAGAGAAAGTAAACTGTTTAAGTACCATCATTACTGCCCACTAATATATAGAGGATTATATAAGTGAGCAGTAAATTAACACTGGTATCTGTGCATGCGTGTGCCTCAGACTTTATTCTATCAAATTAGGTCTTCACGCTTATGCATTTGATCTTTTTAACATGGCTGTGTAATATAATAAAAAGAAAAAAAACATCCTTATGCCTGCATTTCTTCTTAACATGAATTTCAGCAGTTCTCATCATGAATCTACAACCTGAACAAGACTCCCAATAATCCAAAAGCTAATGCTTTTTTAGTCTTGAGCCCTGAAGTCATTTCTTTTCAAATTGCACCATTATTTTTATAAAGCGCTTTCCCATGCTCCATTTGTCTATTTAATACAGCACATCTGCTAAATCCATTCCCCACTCTGGCTTTCCTCGTGAAAAACAATCTGTCGTCATCACAGTGATGGAAGGGTGGGGGCAGGGTGTAGTGTGGAGACCTTCAGCCTCTCTGGTGAGAGGTATTACAGCTTTATGAGTGATGGACTGCTTCAGCGCTGGACTGTGAGCCAGTGGAGCACTGTTATGGCAACATCACAGTGAGTGTGTTTAGACCCGGCTGTGCTGTGCAGTGAGGTAATGCCTGTGATGTAACTTCAAGGAAGCCAACGGGGGAGAGGGGAACACTTACTATAGGGTCAATGGTGGCACTAGCTTTTGCCAGACCACAGTACGCTGTGCTATGCAGGAAACAAAAACTGAGGAGAAGAGGCAAATTCGCCCAGTAACAGAGCTTTTCTAGGACATTTTTCACTTTGTTACTGTGAAGGTCCAAATCACCGAGTGGGACAGCAGTAAGAAAAGAGCATGTGGTGAAGCCACCCGAAACCAACACTGGCTGGATGTTGTCCTGACTGTGACTAACTAACTATGGATTTTGTGTAAGTCCAGCACTCTGTATAAGTTGTATTTTAAAATGTCCTGTGGTATCAGATTACACTGCCACCTCACTGTCATGTTTACAGTGTGTGAATCCATTTTTAAGTACATGTATCTGGTGCAGATTCAGCTACTTGCATTAATAAACCATTGTGGACCTGATGCAATACCTTTGCTGAGGCTGATGCACCTCGTTGGCTCAGGCCATTGAAGGTCAAAGAAACAGAACTAGCTGACTTCCCAGCATGCAATGTTTGAGTCTCAGTTCAGTCAGAATCTGTGCACAGATTCTTGGGATAGCTTAGGCTGCCTTTTCTGGCTGCTTCTGAAGGAGCTTTGAAAATGGGACCGCCTCATGATGCCATGGTTCCACAAATACAGTTTGTGAAGGACACAGTCCCTGAAGTGATTCACAGTCAGAGACTCGTCTGACTACAGTGTGAAGGACAGATGAAATCTTTTGGTCATAAGAAAGATAATGCTAAGCCTGCTCAGACTCCCAACTGCCCCAATCTGAACTGCAGCTGCCCATCTAGAGGCCTTTGCCCCTGCTAATTTACTGTTGCCCAAAACCCAGACAGTAGGAAAATTACTGCAATGCCTTCGCAAAAATAGAAAAATGTGTTTCGTAATAACTTAATGTCAAACATAGCGATTCTGCCTGCGTTGTTTCCAGCGCTGCTATTTAAACTTTGCTTTCTTTTCTCCCACTTGCTGGTTTTCATGCTCCCTATAACATTTCTTCCATCATCAGAGCCATGGTGGGAGCATGTGACCAATACCAGAAACAAAATTGCCCGGGAGAGCTTTGCTATTCGTTTGTCTGAGGAACCCAGAGCTTTTCTATGGGTGTGCCCTCTCTATTTTTCTCCACTTGGGGACTGGGCTGTAATTGCTTGTTTAAGGATAATAACAAGGAAAGACTCTTGGAAGAGCTCTGCGCCGCAATCACCAGCCTTGAGGCAAGCACCGCAACCGCAGTGCATTGCGACAGAGCAGGAGGATGAGGGGGAGGGAGAAGAACAGAGGAAGAGAGGGATAGACTGGGTGGTAATTAAGGGCTTATTTTTCCTGCCGAGTGAAGAGCATCTGCACAGCTCTCACCTGCTCTAAAGGGATTGTGCCGCTGCTTGTGTGTTCATTTGTGCGCACACGTTCACTCCAGCCTGCCTCATTTCCGAAAGGCTGGCCTGCACTTTCCCCAATGGATCTCTGATAGTGTATGCGAGAGGGTGTATGTTTAATGTAATGCAGGGACTGCAGCCAGAACAGGCAGCAGGCCTGTCAGACTGAGGGAGGTAATTAAATTAGGGGTGGCACTCTGGCAACCTGGAGGCTGAACGAGGCATGGGGGATTTTAGTGTGATCACCAGTTCTCATTGTTTCCCCTGCCTCAGTAACACAGCATGTCTGCTTTACCAACCAGCATGGGAAAACAAGCATACATGATTACAATCACTAAAATCCATGCATACCAAGCCATCTGCTCACTATGTGTGTATATATGTAGCTTTAAGGACAAACAGTAGTGTCCACAGGGTTCAGTGACCCAGGTCCAGGTTTGAGCATCTTTGTAGCACAATTCAATTCCATTCAATTCATCTTTATTTGTATAGCACCAAATCATAATGAAAGTCATTTCAGGGCACTTTACATAGCAAGGTTTAGGACCTTGCAAAAATATAAGTGTATATG
>JAUMHF010000024.1:1542258-1555152 GCA_032359275.1 Microctenopoma steveboyesi | reverse complement strand
AACCTGTCTTTTTGGGAAGCATGGTCATAGGCCACTGACACACAGGCAAGCGTGGAATACTCCTGTGCCAACCGTCTTCCATCATGTCTACTTTACTGATCTCATACAGTCAACTGTGTGTTGGTTTTGTTACAGTTCTTGCCTCATCCTCCTGCCCCAGAGGGCTAGAAGATGAGCCAAGGTCTTCACTGTTTGTAAACTCCATACAATATTCCTTACATTAATAATCCACGGAAAGGGGTATTCCCTGCAGTGCTGAAGTTGAAATGCAAACCCAGACAAATGTAAATCTGCAGAAAAACACATGCACAAGTCAAATATTTACTGCTGTGTTCCATTCCAACCATGTTGGATCATGTATCATTAGGCCAGGGATGGAAATATCATTTCCACGGTGGAAAGAAGAAAAGCAAAGCCTTCCTTCCATGCTTTGTCTCTGCTTCCAAAAGCAGCACTGTTAAATTACAGGGAACATTCCCTGCCAACTTCTTTGTGGCCCAATGTATAGTGGGGAGTGAAAACCCTCCAGAAAGAAAGCTCTAGATGAATCACTCTGCAGGATTACCTAATTAAGTATTACCTACGATACAGAGCCTGGGTACTGCAGAGCAACACTACTAAGCCTTCTTAGTAGTGGGACTTCTTCATAAATAGTCACCTAATAAGCAATCCAAGCACTAGATGGTTGGAATTTGCTAAGAGTGGTAAATTGATGAAATGGATACGATGGATAAACTGTTCTAACTGTGTGTCGCTGTTTACTCCCTGTCTGTTTCATATTTAACTTTATTTGAATCTAAGGATGTGAAATTCACTTTCTTAAGGGTGTAATAATGAGTTTGATCAACCAAACCCACACTGTTAAATGCAGTGAACACAGTAGTCTTCAGTAAGTCAAAGGAACTGATGAACTGGTTGGATGCAGGAGAAGCTGGAGTTCAGTTTCTGATGAAGCTGTACATAACCTGAAAGAAGACGACATGTGCAGCTCCCCACACCTTTTGCTTCTTATATGTCCGACATACTTTCTCATATTTTTTTATGTTCTGGACAGACAGCGAAGCCAGAGAATAAATTGTTGTTGGATGGTTCTATCTGTTATTCCAGCTCTCTCTGTTGAAATGCCCCCCCTCCCAGGTTCAGCTGGAGAGAAGCATATACCCACAGTGTGTGATTACACTGTATTTTCTACCTTTAACTTGATGTGTGCTGACTTCATTTTTGTTGGATGTGAAACAGTGCTCTCAGGGGAGCTGAGGAATGCTTGGAGAAAAGATGGATATTATGCTTGAAGGAAACAGTACCCGCTCTCACACTCCTGTCTTCCACAGTCCTTTTTTTGGGTTGCCAGTCAAAAGGGACCCCATGTCTCGCCCTGAAAAGCAAGGAGGTGTGAGAAAATAGGCTTCAGAGACAACGGATAGATTGCAGAGAGGCAGAACTTTTTGAAGAGTTGCATGAGACATAACAGTACAAATACCTGCTATTGTTAAACCCAGTGGGGCATACATTTATGTAAATTGTAAACTGTTCTCTACTATCATGGTCACCATATCAACAAGCATGTCGCGGCCATCATTATTTAGTGCCCCTATGAAAACAAGACTTGTTCCGATTGCAGACACTTAATGTTCCCAGCTGCTGTGAAGTGACCGGGACACTTGCTAACGTGGTTGCTAACTTTCTTTTGTTTTGTTTGTGTTTTGTTTATTTGCACATGTTCTCTTGAGTTGCAGCATGTTGAGCTCTCAGGGCCACTGCAGGATTGTGTTACATGTTACTCGGACACTCTACTCTAATTTTACAGATGTTTTTTGCCACAGTGCAGACTTCTGTTTTCCAGAGGACACACTAGGGGAAGGGTTTATCAGTTTCACAATGAACTGGGAAAATACCCAGTGATACAATGGGATGTGTTGTCTGCAAACAGTGCTGTTGGGAACAGCTAACTGCTTTTACATTTCCCTGCAATTATAAATAAGATAGCATCAGTCCTTCTTTAAAACCATCACTGTAATCAAGCAAACGCAAAGTGCATCATGTCAAACACCCCCACATCTATCTTAAAGTTCGGTAAAACATGCCATGTGCCCAACATTCAAAGTTTATACTGCAATCTATGAAGACTGAACAAGTCCATTGAATAATGTGATTTATGGATAAGACCAAACACCAGAAGACAGGATTACAATACACATCTTTTCAACAACCTTATTAGTGTCTGCTAATCCCACTGGGAGTGAAAGTAGCACCCATCCCTCAGATGCATATCCCCTATTATATGCATACACCGAAGTGTCTCAAATACAACACAAAGTGTACAAATACAACATAACAAGCACCAAGAGCCAATATCTCTGGAGACATCAGAGTTTTTCCTCCTCTGGAATTCAGTCACTTTAAAAAACAGGATTTTACAGTGTTGTGAAAAACTGCTCTTATTCTGAAGAAGGCTGCTCACATCTGACTGTAACGCATTTCACACATGTTTGATTCTCTCTGGGTGGAAAATGAGGTGTTCACTCTGTTTTGTTCAGACCATGCACAGAACCAAACCTGCAGCAGCTTTCCGTTTGAGGAACTGCATCCAGACCAACACTATAACACAATTAAACAATATCTGGTTGTGGGCCCTCTTTTTTTCTTTCTCTTTCTCTTTGGAGGGGTTGCTGCTAGACTGATGTGTGTAGGGGTGTTATGACTGAAGCCAGGATCCAGCACACTGTTTGGCTCTGGACAGACTGAGGAAAGGCGTGGGGTAGCACTCATGGCCAACAGTGATGTCATTTCATGTTCTGATTTTCTCTTACTACCAAAGAAAGCACTGAAGGACACTTTGTTTTTGTCATTAACTTAAATGGTAAAGATGACCATCAATGTAAGTTTGAGGTTAAAACATGAGTAATGTGTTAGGTAAAATGTATATGATCTTTTGGGGGTCTGAAAACACCGTACCTTTTCTATGTGGTCATCAGTTTATAGAACAAAACCAGAAAAATCATTTTACTTGAACATAAACCTTTAAATAGATAAATCAGAGACAATTTGCAGTAGTTTCTTGATTTTTTCCAGAGCTCATTGTTATTTTATATTTTAGTTGTAGGCTTTGTGGGGACGTCACATAATAAGGTTTCCTGTCACAGGTCTGTCTGAGGCCATTACTTTGTTTCTTGCTGCACCATTCTCCGGGGCTACTGCATATACACCAAATGCCAGGCTTTTCAATGCTGCCACATCTCCCTCAGAGCCACCATCTTTTCAAAGGGCTGTGGCACTGCCGGAGAGCCTTTTAAGAATCCAGAGCAGTGTGGGGGGTGGATGGACGGTTTCAACCTCCACAGTCTTTCCAAACATACAAGAAGGACAAGGCCTTAGCAGGAATAAATACAGCACAGCCTGAAGTGTTTTCTGAGGAAACTCAACCCTTGGACCTGTCTTAGATAAAATAAAAAAAAACAACAAAAGAGAAAAGGAAGAAAGAGACACTGGAGAAAGGAGGTTTTAGGAGCGCCCCCCGCCAGACAACTGGAGTTCCTGCAGCCTCCCAGTGCATACCAAGGATCATGAAAATGGGGGAGGTAGAAGAAAGACAGGAGCTTTTCTTAAGGAGGAGGCCCAGAAGATACAGTCAACCCCCCACTGACCCTGCTCTTTTCACTGAATACCCAATGATAAGGATGGCCTCCATCTGTAGCAACCCCTGAAGGGCTGTGAAGGAGTTCTCCTCTCTTCTTCACGGGTTCTATTGGTCATGCAGGCCAGGAGGAGACTGGGAGGGCTTCTCCGCAGTGAGAAACAAAACAGTGGTCCGACTGAAGAAAGATAGGGACAAAGAAACAGAGACAGGCAAAGAGCTGAGAGGCTGCTTGCTAACAGAAAATAAGAGGAAGGGGCTTTCTAGACTGATGAGATGAGGGTGAGCAAGGGGGAAAATGTCACTCATCACACTGGCCTCACCTTTGTCTGCACCGCCACATCACACAAACGCACAATACAGTATATACATACAAAAGAGGCCAGTTAAACAGCCTTCACTGCCACACTGTGCACTGTTTACTGCTCTGCGTGTCTGAAATAGGAGCCAGACTGCAGCCCACCCAAACTTTAACCTCTCCTGAGAGTTCAGCTTTGTTGAGGTACAGTTTATGTATGTAATTAATGACATACTAACAGTGTCTGGTAGAATTCAATGTAAAGACTGATGCAGACAATAACCATAACCAATAATAATATAGTAAAGGACAATACTTCACAGTAGGAAAAAAATCCAAGCAAAACAAAATCTATCACTTTAAATCACGTGAGAACATCCTCTGCTTATTGGTCAGATGTGTCTGCTGCCAGGTCCCACCTCAGACTGTCCAAGAGCTCAGCGACGCCCTGCTCCAAATGTATGAGGAGATCCGGGACACCATTCACTGCCTCATACAAGCATGTGGAAGCCATGAAGTACAGAAAACCATTTGGAGTTGCTGCTTTGAAATGTTGGCGAAATGGGCCACAATTTTAAGGTGTCTGTGGATTCATTTCTCTGTACGCTGATCATTTTTTATTTCTATCAAACCATGTGTCATCCTTTCATTCTTAACTCATAACTCATTCCATATCAGTATAGGTGTCCAGCAGGATGTTTTTTATGATAATATTATAATATATGATAAATATTTCTGAGCAGCGTACGTTGTCATGCTGGATTGTATATAAATTAATACACAGGACATTATAAATATTAAGGTTTAATGTAATAAGCCGTTAGATCATATACATGTTATACTGCTAATGTGGAAAAACCTTTCAGATGAGTCAAAGAAGTCAAAGCCGCAGAACCAATAATGTTAATGGTTACACAATCACAAACGTCATTTCCCCCCAAGATTCATATTTTTATTAGCTCCAAGAAAAACAGTTTTATCAGTCTCCTCCCCCCACACATTTTATTCTTGATCCCGGTGCCACTGAGGAAACACACACACACACACACACACACACCTATCGTCTGTTTCCCTTTTCTATGTAGAAAACCTGTCTACAAACAAGACACATGTCTGTGTCTTTGTACTGTATGCTGTGTGTGTGTGTGTTTGCTTCTGTTAAAACACACTCCATTTCAAGTATACGCTTACAAGCTCATGCACTGCTAGAGGACCCTCATGCACAGTCTATACAAGAACTCCTTTTTGTCTGAATGGTCCCGTCACAGAGCCATACAATCCCCTCCATATGTTTGCATGTGAGCCTCCTCCAACTGCACCACACATACACAATCGCACAAAATCCCCCCATTACATCATGGCCGAGGTATTCCAGTCAGACCCATGGGGATTAAGAAATGGAGAGCTGAAACTTCTCCAGCAAACCCTCTGCACATATACAGCTACAATCTCTCCCCCTCTTCATCCCTGCACCTGCTTCTAGTTATTACATCCCATCTCACCTCCCACCTTCTCTCTTTACCACTGGGAAGCAGCACCCGAGCTTTTCAAACTTCCCATTCGGTATGTAAAACACTCAGAAAAAAAGGTTTCCACCTTTACAACGATGCGAGGCTGGGAGTCTCTGCACTTCCACTTCCACTGCCATTGTATGCTTTCATGTTGTGGCTTGGTCATGTGTTTGCGTGTGAATGACACAGTTGAGTCTTTGCCTACTGCTTCACCTCGTAGCCCAGATATATCGCCCTTCTGTGAGAGCTGCTTTTGCTTCACTGAGACCACCTAGAGGTGCAAAGGCCTCCACAAAGCTACGGGGAAAAAAAAGGAAACCACTGCACGGTAAACAGCCCTGCTGTAAAGGCAGCAAGCTCCAGTACATCATTATTTACGCTGAAGCTTTCATTGCAGTGACAGTACTCTGCAGGAATGATTAAAGATGACCTATCAAAATCAATCCAACCGAAACAGACCGAAAGCTCACCTGTTGGTCTCAACATACAGATTGAACCGGTTTGTTTTAGTGCGTACGTGAACACTGCTCTGTCGTGGAGCGCTCATACTGATCAAAATGTGGAGACTGAGACAAAAAGAAGGAAGAAGGATAATACACAGATTTCCAGTGTTGGGAACGGACTGCAACATTGGAGTCACGTGTTCAAATAGCATAGATCTTTGGATGCTAATAACACAGAACCTTCACTTCATCGAATATCAGCTGTAGTGACACTACATAGTGCTGCCATGTTAACAATCACCATTAACCTTGGAATGGAGATCAGAATGGAGATCTGAACCTCTGAGTAACATGAGGCTGTTTTTTGTTAATGTCAAATCAATGTAAATCCAAGGTCAGGTGGGTACAATTCAAAATAACTCTACACTCAACGAATGCCATTAAGAAGTTAGGGCTTGAATTTGACTTTTGGCCAAACCAATTTAAAACCAACATTTAGTTTTACATTCTTACACTAAAGTACATCTTCAGCATCATTATACTTAGCACTCTATGTAGAATCAGTGCTACAGGCTCGAGGAGATAAGAGTGCACTGATCTGATTTTAAACCTCAGTCTCTATCAGAATCCCAAAAAAAATGTTTCACTGACTATAAGAGGACGATGCCACGGAAAGTTTGCCACGCAACATCAGTCAATCCAAAGTGTCTCCTGCCACACCAGGAAAGTTAAAGTCTGGACCTCCTTGAAGACCTCACACCGATAGGCCTCTCTTCCTTTCTTCTGCTCTCTATTCTTCATTATCTAATTCAAGTGTCAATTTTCAGACGGCGCCTACGTTGACCCTTTATTCTATCATTGTCTCTGCTCAGTGGGGCAGTATGCCTCCCACTTAATCGCTGATCCAATTAATTTGGGAAACCTTTCTCCACTCCCATACAAGAACGAAGGCCAATGAATAAAAATGCGCAACAAAAGAAGTAAGTTAACACAGAGCAGTGTCATTGATTGACACCGGTGCCAAAATGCCTGTGTGTTGCCATTATGCTGGATCGAGTTATGGAACCTTAGCAATGAAAGGTGGCATTGATGAAAGAGACGAACATGTCTAATTAACTTGTGTCAAATAAAAGTTTCCAGCTCCACACAAGTGACTCAACCACCCCACAGCTTTTTATGGTTTTGCTTCCTTGTAGGGCTTTATAAATGGCAGGAGCTTATTAAACTGATGTCAATTTATCTTTTTTTGTTTGTTTTTTTTATTCCTGCAGCACACACCTGGCATCTCTATGCACCATTCTCTTTTAGGCACACAGGGAACACTGGGCTTTGCTACAGTGGGTTTCAAACTGCCACACATTGTAGGGGAGCAGTAATAAACTAGCAATAAAAGGTATTAGAATACTTGTCAGAATGTAACTATGCACGCTTTTGTTCAACTTGGGTTGACTTAACCTTTTTGCCTAATTGGTCATATTCCCAATGGTTCATAAAATGTGTGAGTGGCTGTTGTGAAAAGGCAAAATCCATAATAATTAGAATAAGCCCATAATTACCTGCCTATAAAGTTACACAGCTGTATACACAGAATGGAGAAGTGGAGAACCACAGACAGAGCGTTGGCTCTATAATTCCTGCTTCATTATTTGATCGAGCTGGTTAATTGGGTGCCACCGTTGAATTCCTCACAGGAGCAGACAAGACAGAATCAATGGAGAGCCACGTCTTTTAGTCCTTCCAAGGGATTAACAAATTGTGAATGTTTTAATAAGTCATGCGTCTGGACATGAATAAACAATAAGGAGCTCCGACTCGGGAGACGATACCGTCCAATACGATGCTAGTGGTGCCGATGGGAGAGCAAAAATGCATTTCTAATGAAGTGATGATGAATGTGAATCTGTGAATATGAATGATTTGATGGCAGATTTGATGTGGTTGCTCTGTCCTTTTCATTGACACATTCTCACATTCACGATTTCCTTGTTATGCCATGCTCACAGGATCCCGTGATGTCTCTGAATATCTGACGGCTGAGTAGTTATCACGGATCTTGAGTTTACAGTAGACGTGTGCAGTGTTTTCATGAATAAATCATTGTCACATTTATTTAGAGGAATTTCAACAATTACAGTGAGGTCAGCGGAATTCTTTGCCAGAATGATTGGCGTGCACAGCTGTCCACTACTTAAGTTTTCACTAAATAAAATCAACTATGTTTAAAAGAAGAATAAAGTCAAGACTGTGAACAAAGTGAAAATGTGGTGGGAAGCTACTGAAGGGTCATGTTCCACCATGAACTCTACTTATTCTTGCATTTACTATATTATTAATTCCTTTCTTTTTTTATGACTTATTTATTTAAAGTAAGAAAAAAGAAAGACAAAAAGAAAATTAGATTCTACATTCATGGTCCCAGAGGATAAAGCAATGACTTGGAATTTGGTTGATTCTGATTTCTTGCTATCAGAAGGTTTCATGCATGAAACCCACATGAGAATGTTTGTCAGAGAATTATTTATCTCTCTCGTGTCAAATGAACCTTATACTTTGATTTATTACCTGCCAAATGACATTAACATCTGTCTCAACTGTGCTTTGTGTTTGATGCAACAAGACTCTCCATCAGTTTGAACTTCAACTGCTGATTTAATGTTTTGTAATGTCATTAATTAGGAATGTATTTTGCCAAATGTAGAAAATATGTCTACAGCAATAAAAGTAATGTCATTTCCCAACATATTTCTGTTGTGGACAAAACCACTGTGATCACTGGGGAAAGGGATGTGACTATTAACTGGTTTGCAGCTGAGCAGAGCCAGTTAAGAACATTTTTCATAGGCTACCCCAGGGAGTCTAGAGGCGTCTCTGATTCTGTCAACAGCAATGAATAAAGCCAGTGACACCCACATTCAGCAACACTCCTTTGTTTTGGACCTGCAGGAGTCTGAAGTTAATTTGAATTGGGGAATTGATGGGCATTTTTCATTGATCTCCGTTTTGACAACAAGCAGTGTGTCTTCAAGTGATATGTGTTAGTCTAAGAGAAGTAGAGTGGCAAAACAAACCAGCAAAAGAGTGACTCAAGTTTCACACAGCGGCAGCCTTAATCCCTCTGTTAGCTTTGTTTAACCATGTGGGTCTGTATGAACTTGTGCAGTACAGTAATACAAAAAAAGTCATGTGCAAACACCTTTGTCACCTTTTTTCTGAGCTACTCACTAACAAATCACAATTGCCTTCTTAATGCTACGCTGAAGAATAGAGTCAATTCAAAGCTCAGAAAAACCCCACACAGGGCTCTGGAGCCGAACTCTGGTCTGTGCCCCCTGCACTTTGTCAGATTTCCATCCACTACAGCCACCTCCTCATGACTTACATAACGACACCCTGCATCTGAATATTGTTGTATTACCTAATTTAAAGCACAGCCACAGGATGTATGAAGGGGCGCAGTATTGTTTTATAGCAGTACATACACAGCAGTGACAGCAGCTATTTCTTTGAAAGACGATTAATGGTTTTTTTTTCTTATTTTGCTTATGAAGCATCTTTGATTTCTGTGATTAACCCCTCACCACTTGATCTGTATTAAATCTAGAAGTATAAAAATACACTACATGTTGATCACAGTGATGTGTTTGCAGTGACTCCACAGTAATGCATTTCTGCTTTGGAGAAAAAGGAAAACATGAACATTGGCATAATTCAGCAAAGATTTTCTCTTTATTAATGGGTTAAGGTTAGAGCATATTGTCTGGGCATAAAGAAAACCCTGGTTTCTAAGTGTCACAATAAATGTTATACAGTTGCCCTTTTGTTTTCTTGTACTGCTATATTATAAACAGGTGTCCATATGGTGTATTTGCATAAATTACCATGGAGAGTTAAAGACATAAAATTGAACCTGCAGTTTGGTGAAATCCGGAGGAAAACACAGAATTGATCTAATAATGAGTGCACCATCTCTCCCCTCTCACAGCCATGCATCCCTGTGGCTCCCCTGTAAGTGGCTTCAGGTGAGTATGCACAATTACTCCCTTCTTTGCCATTTTGGAGTGAGTGGGCGGATAAACAAGCAACGTACGGTGCAACTAATTGTTCCATTACGTGAAATGGAAAGTGCAGCAGGGGTAATCAAGCAGCTTTGTTGCAAATAACATGGCACAGAAATGTCTCTGTTCTGCCTTGATGATGTTTTGAGTTTTGACAAATGAAAGCCTGCCACCCCAACGACAGTCCACCTGCACTCTTTGGCAGGCATAAAAAAAGCATAAATGATGGTTGTGTCTGTAATTAAATACAGCATATAATTTATTTTGTATCTAGTAAGGTGGGCTAAAAGACACACCAATATCTACCACTATTTAGGTTTCTTGATCTGCATTATGTAAAATGTTATTTGTAGGCATTTTTGATTAGATTTATTAATTTAGAAATGATAAAATGTCATCATTTAGACATAATAAATTATTGGACACTTTGTTATAGATTTTTTAAACACACATCCAATGATCCCAGTGAATGATTCCTAATAACTTTGTTAATCCTGTTTTTTCCTTTTAGAGACACCATAAACTGGTTCCCAGTAAAACTGTGAAAAGTAGTACTGTGGTAGTATAGTATTGAGGGATTGATATGTAATTATAATGGGATGTGTACAGGCATGTCCAAAGCCAGCCTGTAATATAATCATGACCCATAGTCAGATAACCCCAACCCTAACCCTTGCCATTAAGGTTCTATTATCTAGAGCCACTAGCACAAAGACCTGCAAAACTAATGACATCCATCCTCTTATAAGCTCCACACACACACACAATACACTAAGATGGACAATGTGCATTCATGCTAATGTTCAGTACAAAACAAAGAAGCACCAGCTGATAATAATAAAAAATGCTGCTTTTATGCTCTGATGTATGTCAGTGATGAAAAACAGTAGAACCCTGATGTGTTCATTGGGCTAGTGATGAGTACATTGCAGTACAATGCAACCCAACAAAACCCAAACCAGTTCCTTTGTTGTATATTCTGAAAGATATTACATTTTGAGCAGAGCTACAGACTGATTCTCCACTTCTTGAATTCCTAAAGACTCAACTCAACATGACTTCAAGGCAAAAAGCAGAGGACACTTGATGAGACCTCCAACCTCACACTTGTCCTTACACTTTCATAAGGCCCACAGGTGCAGCTCTCAAAATAGTATTGCTGTGGTGACCGGAATACCTGACCTTCACCGCCTGAAATATAGCAACCTAATGGACACTTAACTGTCCATAAGAATGTAGTTATGATTATGAACCATCTCAAAAGGTTATAAAAGCACATGCCATTATTGTTGCTCACAATAATGACACAAACAAAATATGGATCCAGTCCTGGATTACAGTCCTGACTATGTGAGTGTAAATACTAAAAAAAAAGGTTCGCATTTTTTATTGGAGTTGCCTTTCTTGGTTTTTGCCTGTGCACTTCAAGTTCAAGTTTATTGTCACTTCAACCATATGCAGCTAGTATACAGTGAATTATACGAAACAACATTCCTCCAGGACGAAGGTGCTACAAGAAACATAAATTTACCACATAAACTGTGGTAAACACAACAGACAACATTAAGCACACGTTCAATGTGCAAACAAGCGCAATAAAGGTGACAAGCAGACACGGCATAACATAACATAATAGTGTTGATTTAGTCAGTTCAGTCTCAATGCTTTCAGGTAGTTAATTTAAGCTGTGTGTGTGTGTGTGTGTGTGTGTGTGTGTGTGTGTGTGTGTATTATCAGTCTAGTCCCTTCTTGTTGAGGAGGTGGAGGGCTTGAGGAGAAATGCTGTCCCACAGTCTGGATGTGTTTGCCGGAGAGGGGTGTGTCCGATCATCCACAATGTTGGTGGCTTTGCAGATGCAGCATGTGGTGTAGATGTCTTCAATAGAGGTAAAAGAGACCCCAATAATCTTCTCTGCTGTTCTCACTATGCACTGTAAAATCCTGCGGTCAGATATGGCACAGTTCCCAAACCAGACAGTGATGCAGCCGCTCAGGATGCTCTCAATAGTTCCTCTTTAGAAGGTGGTCAGGATCAGTGGTTGGAGTTGGGCCTTCCTCAGTCTTCTCGGGAAGAAGAGATGCTGTTGGGCTTTCTTGCGTATGGACTTAGTGTGGAGGGAGCAGGTGAGGTTCTCCTCTAGGTGGAAACCCAGGAACTTTGTGCTTTCGATGCTCTCCACAGATGAGCTGTTGATGCTCAGTGGGGGATTGGGAGGGTCTTCATGTCATGTCATGACAAGCCGCTCGAAGCACTTCATGATTGTAGATGTAAGTGCAACGGGATAGTAGTCACTGAGACAGGACACAGAAGACTTCTTTGAAGCACATGGGTACAACGACACTACTGAGATGAGAACGTCTGCCAGCTGATCTGCACATTCTTTGAGCACTCTGCCTGAGATGTTATATGGTCCCACAGCTTTACGTGGGTTTAATCTGCACAGAGTTTTTTTCACATCAGCTGTAGTGAGACACAGCACCTATTCGTTCGGAGGAGGGATGGACTTCCTTGCCGTCGTTCTGCCTGTTGAATCAAGATTAGAAGTTATTCAGCGCATCTGGAAGCCTTCCCCGTTACAGGCAGGTGATGTAGTCTTATAGTGGGTGATGGCTTGTAGGCCCTGCCACATACGCCGTGTGTCACCGCTGTCCCTGAACTGACTTCTGATTTTCTAGGCATGTGCATGCTTCACCTCCCTGTTTGACCCTTGCTCCTCTGAGGGCCACCATATCTCCCGCTTTCAGGGCAGAGCCTCAGGTTCTCAGAAGTGCACACACCTCCGCAGTAATCCACAGTTTCTGGTTGGGTCGTGGGACGATGACCCAAAAGACAGAATTAGTTCTGAATCTGAGTGCCTGGTAAAAGGCAAGGGTTAGAGCTACAGTGCACATTCAGGCTGCATCATACCTACATGAAAATCAGTCAGGTAAAATGCATACATGCCTGACAGCT
>JAUMHF010000024.1:1528157-1542158 GCA_032359275.1 Microctenopoma steveboyesi | reverse complement strand
AGATTCCTCACAGTAGTACTTGAGGCTAGTGTAAAATCATCTAGTGTAGTAATCTGACTAGATACCGTGTCTCTGAGATTTTTGGGGCCAAATATAACCACCTGTTTTCTATGTCCAGTATTTGTACGTTTTGGTCCATAAATGAGTGTCCCTTGTCCTTCTGATAAAAGTACACCGCTGATTCTGGCCCTGAGGTGTTGCTCCTTCTGTGTTGAGCCATCCTCCCGTGTAGGGGCTGTTTGGTTTCCCAAATGTACAAATCAGAGCACTGTTCACTGCACTGAACAGCATACACTACATTGCTCTTCTTCTGTTTTGATATTCGATCTTTAGGGTGAACAAGTCTCTGACTCAGTGTTTTGGTGGGTTTGAAATAAACAGGTATTTGGTGTTTTCCAAAAATCCTTTTCAGTCTTTCAGATACACCAGCCATATAGGGAATGACCAGGTTCTTCCTTTGGCTCTGGGACTCCGCTTGCTCTGTGGTCCCTTTTCTGGACGAAGATCCTGCCTTGTTAAAGGCCCACTTGTGATATCCACAGGTTTTAAGAGCTGTCTTCAGATGCCTGTCTTCATTCTTTTTGGCTGCTCTGGTGGTGGGGATGTTCTCTGCTGTATGGTAAAGTCCTGATTACCCCTAGTTTACCCCCAACGTGTGATGTGAGTCAAACAGGTTGGCAACAATGGGAGACACTGAAGAGCCCATGTCTCTGTAGAAGTCGCCCCTGTAGGTGAAATAAGTGGTGTTCAAGCAGAGGTCTAAGAGAAGGCAGATCTGGTCTGGTATATGGTTGCTTCTGTCGATGAGGGTGCTGTTTACCTCCAGTCTCTTTCTAACAGCTGTTACTGCAGCTGTGCCAAGACTAAACCTTCTGACTTCACCTGGATGAATGAAAATCTTCAAAAAACACTACATGAATGTTAAAGTCACCCACTACAATCACTGTATCTGTACTAAGAACAATACAATAAAACAGGTTTTTGATTTTTCCAGTTTGGATCTGAGAGACTAATAGTGAGGCTCTCATATAAATTATAACTTTGTTTAAATTTGGGGTTGATTAATAAACTGGAGTTGTAGATTTCTGTGACTCCTCTTCCACATTCTGTGCTTTTAGGGATATGATAATTAATATGACTTGGGGGGGGTCGACTCATTCAGACTCACATAGTTATGCTGCTGCCAGGTTTCAGTGAGACTAAATAATTCTATTTGATGGTCACTTATTAAGTCATTAACTAACAAGGATTTAGACGAGAGTGATCTGATATTTAATAGTCCACATGTAATTGTTCTGATTTTATTCTGTTCAGTAAGAGGAGTGTTTTTCATTCTTTTTAGGTTTTTATCATTCACTCCTCTCGTGTTCATTTTTGATTTATATAATTTAGCTGGACGAGGAGCAGACTCAGTCTCTATGGGGTGCTGATTGTTTATCATAGTAACATATCTTCACTGATCAGATCAGGAAGGGGACCAGAGAATACATTGTTTTTGCACAATTAGACACAGATGCAACGGTAATTTTAGTGACCTCCGACTGGTAAGCCGGGTGTCCTGTCCTCCTACATGAATTATGATTTCGCTGTATTTACGTTTATCCTTAGACGGGAGTTTTAGGTATGATTCCATGTTGCCTGCTGTGGCCCCCAGAATACACTTGACTATGGTCGCTGGCATCTCTAATTTCACGTTTCTGACTATGGAGTGGTTTTCTTAGCGGATGTGTCGCAGAGCGGAGAAAATCTATTAGAAATGCCAACAGGTTGGGCTCCGCTCTTACTACCGGGGCCTGACTATCTGGCCTGTTCTCCATAGAGCGGAGCCAGAATTCTAATTCTGCCATCCGCGCCTCGAAAGTTACAAATAAGCTACATTTTACCTTTTCTACTAACAGAGGCTGGACTGTAGCTATGCATACCACACTCCACACAGGAAAGGAAGGAAGAAACACAGGTAGAAAGAGAAACCATAGCTAATAGAAGCAAACCAAGCTAGAGGAGCTAAGAAAACAGAGTAAAAAACAGTTAGCAGTAGATTTAGAACAAATGCTTGAGTGAATAAGCATCTGAAATAACTTTTAAATCTAAACCAATCTGTGTCTAACAATCAGTAAATGAAAGATCTTAGAGTTTAGAAATAAATTTGTAAATAAAACCCAACAGGCAGGAGCAAGAAACAATCTGTGTCAAGAGAGGAGCAGGAAGTCCTATTATAATGGATAGAATTAAATAATACTTACACTACAGCATAAATTAAAAGTATAACACAAAAAGTTTGACTTCCACTCGAATACAAATACAAATACAAATACTCCCCCCCCCTAACAAATACAGATACAAATACCAGCTCCTTTGCACACCCCTAGTACATGTAGTTTTATTAAACAGTGTTTAGTAACCACGGGCGGATTTTACTTCAGAAGCCTTTATGTAGCATATGAATCTGTGCCATCATGGAAGGTTAGCGGCCTCTTTTACCTGAGCGTGCTTAGATGTTCACTTTTTCAGCTCAAAGGCCACAAAAGCAACAAATCCTAGAGCCCGGCTTTTCTGTCTTCATGCTGGATGGACAGCTTCACTCTCACAGGAACATGTAAAATGGTGTCATTGTATCATATCAGTGATATGAACGGGCATAGGGTACATTCAATGAATTTAAAGGTGTCCCACAAGAGAGGTTCAGTGCTATATTTGCACATCATGTGGCACTCTTTCCTGGCATTGGGTTTCCTGCAGTGGCACAGTATGAGACTGTTAAAGAAGGCGGTAAAGCGCTGCTGTAGAGGGCTCTTTCTCCCAGTCTAGCACCTCATTTACTTAATGCAAACCTCTGGAAATGTGATTACATCAGCTAGATGTATTACAGCCACTGGACTGTAGATGTAGGTTCTGTAACAAGGCGGAAATAGTGAGAATACTGAGTGACTGTAATTTGGAAATTATTCAATCTGATGATGGAAGCACCATAAGACAGGTGCTACAGAAAAATTAAAGCACACTTTTGACTGCCGGTACCTTTCACTCCATCACAGAAGTCTAATGTCCCTTGATGTTGAATAGGGGGTTAGCATTTACTGTTGGTGACTGATATCCTGTATATAGGACATATATGTGGTACATAGGGGCGGCTGTGGCTCAGGAGGTAAAGCCGTCGCCTTCCAATCAGAAGATTGGTGGTTCGATTCCCCACCTCCTTCAGTTACATGTCGAAATGTCCTTGGGCAAAACACTGAACCCCAAGTTGCCCCCGGTGTGTCAGGTCAGCTGCATGGCAGCTCTGCCATTGGTGTGTGAATGGGTGAATGAGAAGCAGTGTAATGCGCTTTAAGTACCAGTCTAGGTAGAAAAGCGCGATATAAGTGCAGACATTTACATCTTCCAGACACCAGACTGCTACATACTGTTTGTGGGAGTACAGAGATATTTATTGCATCATCCTAACACACTGCAGTAGACTGTTATGGGAGTGAGCTTCAGGAGGAAAACTGGAAGAAGTCAGCAGACTGTAGTGACAGGAAATGGAAGGTCTTCTGACCCTATAGGGGGGCCTATTACTACTCAGTATGATAAGTAGACAGACTGGAGGGAGGAGTGATTGGGGGGGGGCGGAGAAAGGTCAAAGATTTTCTTCTGGGACGACAGAACAGCAGGAGTGAGGCACTGCTTCCTTCTGTCTTCCCCTCGTCTCCACCAAGCTGAGAGATGGCTCATTTCATTTGACCTCCCAGCATGGGCAAAGGAGCAGCCAATTCGCAGCAGTCAGTGTGTCTCTCTGCGAATCTCCCAGGAATGAGGCAAAACGTGAACAGAGTTGGATCCAGAATGCAGTTTCTGTTGTGCTACATTTCACCTGTCTCCGCTTGTGCATGAAGACAATTGAAACATATGTTTTTAAATGTTGGAAGTCAGCCCTGCCCATTTAGACGTTTACTTGTTTTCCAATTACCCTACCCACTGTTGATTAGCTGAATCAGGTGAGTTTAACCAATCAGGAATTCTGAAGTGCAAGAATAGTTGGAAAACAAGAACAGCTCAGACTTTCAGTTTGCTGAGACAGTATGAGGGACACAACCTGCTAAAAATTTAAAGTTACATTACATAATTTTGCCTTGTAAAGTACACAACCTGTTTACCTGTGATCTCTACAGTGATTCCAGTGTGTTAACTTCATACTTTTTTTTTTAAAAAAGGTCAGTTATTCAGAATCCCAATAATCCATTTTAGCATTATGTGGTCACTTCCTTTTGTGCCAACAGCATGATGAACATGTGAAGTCAGGGTGTAAAAAAAAGTAGGAACATGACATTATTTAGAGAGCTCAACTGTGCACATCAGCCTCAGTAATACAGTCCCATTCTGAGCCCAAATTGCAGAATATTAGCTTTGATTATGCACCGTTTCACAAGTGACTCATCATCTCACAAGGGGGTGCACTATGGCAGGCTTTATTGACCCAGAAAGTGGGATTAAATAATTAGAAAAAAGCTTTTACAATGTCACTCGCTCACAATAAAACCAACCAGAGATGACACATTGAGCTGGAGGGAAGAAAAAGATGAAAACTAGAAAGAGAACATTCGCCCACCACCAATTTCTGAGTGTCATGCTTGCAATTTTTTGATGTCTCAAATTTGGTGAATAAACATTCTGTCTGTTCCCTCTTTTAAACGATTTGTGTCTTCAGCATGAAGAAAAGGGTTTGAGGAGTGTACCACACTGCGTGGGCTGCTACTGCTACTGCTGCTGCTGATGCCCATTTTTGCAACTGAATGTTTTGATAAGTCTCTGTTTGTGCCTACTTTAAAAAAACTAAACATTTTGACCTGACATTAAAAGGTTTTTGAACATTTCCAATTGTTTGCTACATTAAAAAGACAAAATAAAAGTCCAACTTTGTTCCAGGAAAACTAATTCTCTCAAAGGGACAAACACTACATAATACACCTGCAGATACCAGATTTTCCTGTTCTAACCATGGAAGGGAACACACCAAAAGAAAAAAGCTTAATAACTTTTCAATAGAAATATATCTCAACTGCTCAACTAGTAGGTCTTTTCCCCCCCTATTACTTAAACACAAAAGAAGCAGAGAAAAGTTCTGGAGTTTATGTCAACTTTTGAGTTTAATTTAATTCAAATCAACTTTATTTATCTAGCAACATAAATCATCTCAAGGCACTTTACAGTGTAAGACATTATATCAATATATATAGAGAAAACCCAACAGTTCTATTTGAGCAGCACTAGACAACAGTGGAGAGAAAAAACTCCCTTTAAGAGGAAGAAACCTCCAGCAGATCCAGACTCAGGGTGGACGGCCATCTGCCTCGACCGGTTGGGGTTAATGGACAGAGGACAGAGAAAAGAACAGCAGGTAACACAGATCACAACAACAGGGAGCAGCAGATGAAGCATTGGAGTTGACATTTCGCTGCTGTTTGACTAAAGCTACAATAAAAAAAATGAAATTTCAATGTAAGTGAACGAGACAACAATGAAGCGCTCACAATTTCACTGCTAGTAAGACATGTAGAGTGTCTATTAACTGACTCATTGGAACACCGCGTGAAAAGATGCAGCAGATAGCAGATGGCTCACGCATACTGAAAAGGTTTCAGTATTATCTATGTTGATGATACATGTTTGGTATGTGGCTTGCAGTGAACCTATAAGATTACAAATTATGTTTGGATCAAAGACTGTTACTGTTACCTGACTTTGGGAAACTATACAGCACGTGCAGCCTCTGCACCTCTCTGTCTAACCAGCAAAAAGGACACAGCAGTAGCTAATCGATTTAGCCATGCCTTTACTGCAGCATATGCAAGGTCTCCTCACCATCTAACACCATCTAAAGAGCCATAAAACCTAGTCAGGGGAGAGTGCAGGATGGAGGTAACCACACCAGGGCTGCAACGTGTCTTAAGTGGTAGAAATAATCCCATGGCCCATTAATTTTCAAATTAAGCACTGCCTGCCAGCACCCATTTTGTCCTTAGTCATAAAGGGATTGACGTGGAGGTTACTGCGGCCTGTCTTTATGTGTCCAACCCTTCAAGGCTTGTCTCAATCTGTCCCCTTAGGATGGGTTTGTGTCTGTGCGTCCTGGTGCACCAGTCAATTAGCATGCAGTTAGCAAGCATGCACCATGCAGGGCTGAATATGTCCAAACCTGCCTCTCAGATTTCCGTAATTGCACTGTAGCCTCATTATCTCATTCAGCTAAGTAAGTGCTTGCGCAAAAGGCCAGTGTATGTGTGAGTGTGTACGCTGGTGTTTGTCTTGTTTTTTGCCTAGTCTGTACATTTAATTACGTCAGCTGGTGAAGTCACTGCTGCTCTGTTGGGAGTACAGTTTCCTGAGAAGAACTCTGGCCTTCCAGTTAGTAAAACCTGAGAGTTACTTTACAGCACTAAGTGTAAACTTGCTGGCAGCAGCGTGCTTATGATTCATTCAGTATGCAGAGAGGTGGGCAAATGCCACTGATTGTCTCTTAGTGGTTCATTAAGCGGCAATAAGGTTGAGCATTAGCCCCAAGCCATATGATATTCATAGCTGCTGATACCACTTAGCCCAGCATCTGCTTCTACTGCTCATGTCAGAGTGAATCTTTAAACAAGCCAAATCAATATGTCAAAGATAATCACATAGCAGTAGAATCATCATCTGACAGCATACTCTGAGAATGTGTAGGCTACAGGATTCTGTGTGGGTCTTACACACAACAACTTTCTCAAGACCAATTTAAAGTTACATTAAGTAAACATTTCGACCCTATCCACATGGTTTTAAAACACCAAGAGATTAAATAGCAGGGGAAGATCAGACCACGTGTCATCATTAAATCACTAGTAGAAGAGCTGCACAGAAAAACAAGAAGGAAACAGATGAGGGCAGAGAGGGCAGTGCAATGCTTGTAGAGTCCAACTAGATTAAACTCAATTAATCCACTGTGTCAGTCACTAACCTCAGAATGCCATGTCCATACACAGGTTTAAGAATTAATAAGGCATATTGTACATGATGTATTGAATGCTATTTAATCTAATCTTCTTTCATTCATAATGTTTGTTTAGTTAGGGTGAGAATCTCAGACCAAAGTCAGACGCACCTAACAGTCTACCTGAAGGGCATTTCATATGTAAGAGTTATAATGAAAAGCTACAGGGCTCCTGACAGCTAAATGAAAGTATGGAGATTAAACACACTTCTGGGTCTGAGGATTTTTCAAATGTCAGTCAATCCCAAATGTCTGAAGATCTTACAGAATCCTACATTTGATTCTGTAAGATCTTCAGACAATTGAGATTTCCTCTGTGGAATTAATAACACTAATGTCATTATAGTGTATTAAAGCCCGGACAACCCACAGGTGACCATCACTCAGCAATTTGAGTGTCTCCAGCATTTTATTTGTGGAGACATCCATAGGCCTAACGTATATAATGTTCTCTTTATCATGAAAGCTTTTTTAATACTGTATACTTTTGTCGTACTTCACAGCACAGCCACTTTGAAATGCCGTCATAATTTGTTTCTATAGATCATATTGATTATAAAGTTATCATTTTATAACCAGGACTTCTAAGCTACTTATTTGTATAAAGTAGCTTCCAAAAGACTAATTAGGTGTAAAATTAAGTAAGATACACCTGTTTGTTCCCTGTGTGTATCCCACTGGAAATAAGAATTTTTTAAAACTGGTTTGACTATGTGTTGTCTTCGTCTCGATAGCGTCCAATATTGAAGGTCAATGAACCATTCTATCTGAACCATCTAAATAAGAGAATAAAAGAACTAAACTACTAAAAGTAACCAGTAGGTTTTCTCAAACATTTTTATAGACTATACTGTATACCCTTAATATCATTTAACCTCCCAGCATCAACAACAAGGTAGTACCATAGTTCTTCTCCTACATCAAAAAGACAAAAGCATTCGTCCCGGAATCCATTTTCAGACTCTTTCCCCATATTGACTCTGAAACTGAATCCTGAAATGTGCTTTTGAAGCAGAGGGCAAAAAAGAGAAGAGAACACACTCCATTAAATCAATTAAGTCTGCATGTTGCAGGAGCCTGGGCAGGAGGATAATTACTTAGAGAGAGTGATCAGAGACTAATCTAATGATGATGCCCTTTGCTACCCACTACCAGACTTGATGAAGCAGCAGTCCTGCGGGACGAGGCTGTGGCTGTGAAACAGAAGAAACACAAGTCCTGTGTGTGTGTGTGTTCCTCATCAAGAGAAGGAGAAATCTTCATGGAAAACAAAGGTAAAAGACGTTCATCCAACAGATTTGCACTTGGTTAGAACCTGAAGACCTGAGTCTAAGAGTTTACACATATATTGTTCATCAAAGGTAAAAATGAATCATGCAGTTTCAACATTTTCGTGTAACGTTTTATTTGTGTTTTGTCTTTTTCTCGAAGAGTTTCCGCACCAGATCGGTACAGATAAAAGCAAATCTGCAAATCTCCAGACTGAATTTTGTTTTTACACTATGTGATTTCAGTTGGTGCATTAAGGAAACTGTGTCTACATACAAATACAAACCTGCTGTGAATGTACAGCAAAGCAGAGACCAGCAATGTTTTGTGTGTGGACAGAACAGGAGTGGACCAACATGTGAACCTGGTGGTACATCACGAGCTAACAAGCTAATTCAAGGTGTGATGCTGTATACTGATTTTGACTTTGCCTGCTGATACTACACCATGTAATGCATGCTTGTGCTGTGATTACAGTTAGTTATTCCTGCTATCTTGCATTTTATCCTATATTATATAGGTATATCATATACTATATTTTATCTTATATAAGCTGAAAACAAATGTTGTGTTTGTTCGGCGGTTCCAAGCACTACCACCAAGGTTAAGAAAGGTTTTGAATCCCAAGTATTAAAATGTAGTTAAATTATCTTTTTTTAATTAGGAGAAAATGGGCTTATTTGTCAGAAATGCTGATTCTGAATTACCATACAAATGTTTTCCATAACTTAGGCAGACCATTTTATTTCCGGTTTATTTTCTTGTTTTGTAAGTGTGTGTGTCAATATGAGATGCGTTGCTGGTTTTTCTCTTCCTGTCTGGTGGATGGCAAATGCTCCATCTCACCCCTCTTCTGTTAGTCCTTTTTCTCCTGCCTCTCTGCCTCTTTCAGTCGGCACAGAGAAGGCAAGATTATCCCTCCGGTGGATTTCCACTTGACAGAGAGTGGGTTGCTTTTGAACTTTCACTGACTGAAGCCTATTCTCACTCCCAGGCTGTTCATGAAACACAAGTGGCTCAGACATATGGGGGAGCTGCACAGAGGGCAATGTTAGAGACAGAGAAAAGAGACAGAAGAAGAGAGGGAGAGAGAGAGAAGGCCCAGAGAGTCAGGGGATGCAGTAAACAAGCTGCCTCTGCTATAGCCAGTGAACTGGTTCACTGACACAAATCTTTTAGATTAGATCTGTTAGATTCTGCAGATATTTGTTTCTTGCATTGTTTGCAGTAAAACTGCAGTCAAACCCCCGACAGCACTGAGAAAAAAAAGGCCTGGGACAACACCACCTAGCTTAAAATTGTTTCAAGTCATCAGAGACAACTCGGCACGCTTCACACACCCAGGTTTAAAAGAAAGTTTCATATGTATGTTTAACTTGCTGTTGTTACCCACTGTACGGTGTGCATGAACATAAGTGTGTGTGTGTGTGTGTTTGTGTGTGTGTGTGTGTGTATGTGTGTGGGTCGCTGCTGTCGTGAGCATAGTTTGTGTGGGTGCATCTGTGAAGCACTAATGAGGATTGGAAGCTTAGAGTGTGTAGAGATGCTTCCAGCCAAGCACATAAAGATTTCATTTTTAGGTTTTTCTTTTTCTTTTAAGTACTTTTATCTTCCTGTGGACATGTACAATCTAAAATTCACGCACACAGTGACATAATGATAGAATCTGTACATGTGTCGTGGTTTTCAGGTCTGACTTCTGGACTACTACTTCCATCCATTACGATTTCATTACCACGACAGATTTGGTTTCTAGTTGTTACCTTCACAGGGCTAGCCCTGTACTAGCCCTACACTTCTCTACTAATTGAGAACTCTGCAAAGCCAAATAGAGCCATATTTTCCTCCTAAAACTCACAGGATCCTTGTGGAAAACCCCCTGAGTGTGTTATAGCATGCAAGCAGCCTTTTAAGTTGCAGACTATCACAGCCAGTGGCACTCAAGGAATTTTTTTCACAGCAGCCAGCCGCAGGCTCTCAGCAAATGCCCCAGTAAACTTTTCTGGGATCTCTGAAATGAGAATCTCAGGAAAAGAGAGAGTGATGAGCGAGAAAGAGAGATCCAGTGGTAAAACAATTCGGTACACAGAAATGTTCCCCACCTTTCTCCACCAAATTAACATCATAGACTCGACTCACTTGTGTAGTTTCGTTTAGCGTTATCTTTACTTTACTTTGCTTGGCAGATGCTTTTCTCCAAAGCGACTTACAAGGAGCTAGCGCTGGGTGTCTGGCTCAGAGACACACCTGGTAGGGGATGGACTAGGAGTCAGGCGGGGTTCGAACCTGCAACCTTCTACATTCCAGTCTGACGCTTAACCCATTGAGCTACCAGACCTATCTAACAAAATAGGTCACCAGATGACCTGATGGATACATATTGAATACTCTGAGTTCAACAGGCATCCAGTAGTAAAGTTAAGATGTAGAAGGACATGAAGAAAATAAAGAATGGGCTACATGGTTGTATATTGACAATAAGAACAGAGGCTGCCTGTGTATGAGTCAGTGTGTGAGGGTGACTAAAGGGATTTCTTTACCACTATCTCCCCTCAGCGTCCAGGTAGCTGGAGGTGGCGGCTCCTCCACCCCCCTGAGTTCCAGGCTGTCTGATCGGGTTCCAGACTCCCACTCGCCCTCCAAGAGCCTCCACCACAGAGCCCGATATAGACACTAACACTGATGCAGTAGGGGGGAGCTGCCGGTCATCCCGAGCTCAAGGGTTCTAGTTATCAAAGGCTGGATGACAAGCTGAAAGTCACCAAGTAAAGGCAGAGAGAGTGGGCATGTGTGTGCAGACAGCGGGAGAGATGTGGAAATGTGGAGGACACAAAACTGTGAAGAAAAGTGGGTGCCAGAGGCAGATAGTATTTCCTGTTAAAATAAATTAGTTTCATCCTGACATATTCCCCCAGATTAGAAAACAGAAGCTAGAAATGTCTCTGTCTGGGTAGAATTGCTACTAAAGCTGCAGCCAAAGTAGATTTTCTTTTGGTTAGCAGCCCCTTCATTATATTCTAATGCAGTTAGACATTTTCAGAGTGATGACATGACAGGATAATTAAACTCTTTTTAATTTTATAAATTTATAAAGTGCCAAATCTTCAAAAAGTTATATCAAGCATTTTACAAAGTTTAAGTTTTTAATACCTTACAGAACAGAAGCAGATACTATTAATAATAATAATCCAACAGTCTCCAGAGCAGCAGGAAAAAGTGCAAAGGAAAAAAACCCTTTAATGAAAGAAACCTCCAGCAGAGACGTAATATTCCTTTCACTTACTTTTATGCACCTATGCAGATGCATATGGCCACTAGGGGGCCCCCAAGCTAATGCTTCAGTTTCCAAATGTTTAAGTAGAATTAAACGTAATTTAATTGTCTCTCAGATTTCATTTGATAATGTTAAAGAAAACATTGGGAGATGTCTGTGTGTCACTGCAGATAATTGTCTTGTTATAATAATTAATTTATTATTCAAACGAAATTTTATAAACAATTCATCTGGTTTGAATCTCTGCTGATGAGCTATGCCTGGTATCTTAAATCTTTAAGACGTTCCTTCTTTAAAACCAGAGTTATCCCAGACTAGATTTAGCATGAAGCAAAAACACTTGAGTTGAATGACATTGACACTTTTGGTCTAACAATATGTGCGTATGTATAAATAAATGAAACGTAAATAAACGCTCTTCCTCACTATGTAAGTACTGTGTAGTTATATATACAGTCCATACCAGACTTCCTTTTCTAGAATATCTGTGAGGTTTTTCTTTCTTCAATGACGTGTGAGCACTCTTAAATTAGACATTTTATGGTCAACATACTCATTGTCTCAGTCTCTTATACTGTATGAAACAGGGAAGCACATGCTATCATTGCAGAGCTGCACAATTTTCAATAGACACAAAGACAGAGACGTTTAAATAGTAACACTTAGTGCTGATGTTTGTGGATTTGCTGTTAGATGGTGGCAGAGCAGCCCAACCTTCACTAAATCACGATTACATCTCTCAGCATCTCTCTGGATTCTGTAGAAATCCCTCCAGCTAACTGCTGGAGAAAGACAGACAATACCATTTTAGCCCGAGTACACCCTTTACTGTGAGAAGTGCTCACAACAGAATGGGGCCAAAAACAGATTAAAGTCAGGCAGCTAAACAACAGCCATGTCTGAACAGCTAAAAGAGGATGGCATTACAGACTAAGTGGCATTGGTGATATTTTCTAAAGGGATGTTGTCACTGCCTCTTAGTCACCAACAAACATGACTAGAGCGTAGGAGCACACAGGCTGGCAGACAATCAAACCAGGGTCCATTCTCTCCTGACATACACATTTGTTTAGCACCTCTCATGGATTTAGATGCAATGAATCTGTTTTAGTGTGGGCTAGGAGGAATGCACCAATCCACCATTTCTCTCTCTTTTTTTTTAAACCCATAATGAACCCAATGAAGGGATTTTGTCAGGGATCCAGTTCAGATGGTTGTGTCATTTTGGCGTGTAAATTCAAAGCTGGCACAGAATGGCATCACCTGCGAGGGCGTCTGGATGGCGGTTTCTTTGATGTCCTTGGCTATCTTCAGCAGGCTGGCAGACCATGCTGCAGAGACACTAGGCATTTGGATCCCAACAGATATCGGCAGGTTCCTGCTGCTTACACCTGGGAAAATCAAGTCATCTGAAGTTTGGAGTTTGTTGCAAAGGGTTTCATGTGTTTGTATTTTCTTTTCATGAGTTCTTCTTAAGATAAAATGTACCTGTGCATTTACTGAGATCTGACCCTTAATGACAAAAACAGAGCACACCGTGTTTGTCCCTGTCCTCTCCCTTATGTCTTCTGAAAAAGCATTATTAATGACGGCTGGCACACTGGATGTTTGTTATCATGGCTAAAACATGCAGTTATATACAAACTTCGCAGTTTAAATCACAAGGCAGCTTGGTTAGGTTTAGAAAAAACAGCAATAAAGAATGAATGTCACCATGGTTACAATGCAGTAACTAAGAAATGACAACCTATAACACTGAGACAGCCTTTCTTCTGCGTACTCTTAAAGCTTGAACCATGTAGGTGTGTACCCTAAGCTGTACTCTCTGCCTTATCCCTCTGTGCATCATCCTCGAAATGTAACAGCTCAGACTCCACCAACTGTGGTTAGTCCACAGACCAGTTCACACAGACCATGTCCTCTGATGTCTTCTCTGTTTTTGTGTAAAGAATAACAGCTGTTAGCTCCAACTCCAACCCAGACTGCTCACTTCTGGTTGTAGGACCCACACTGTCAACTACAGCTTTTTTGGTTCCACAGGGTTCTGTGCTTGGACCAATTCTTTTTACCATATACATGTCCCCGCTGGGCAACATTATAAGAATAAACTTCTCATAAACTAAACACTGCAGATGACACCCAGCTATATTTATCTATGAAACCTAATCATCAAAACTAACATCTTTATTTTTAAAGCACCAAATCATGATGAAAGTCATTTCATGGCATTTATAAAGAAAGTTTTAGGACCTTGCAAAAATATAAGTTTACAGTATATGTAAACAAAATAATGCAGAAAACCCAACAGTCCCATTTGAACAAGCACTAGGCAACAGTGGAGAGGAAAAACTCCCTTTAATGTCTGCAGCACCATGCTGCAGATGTTCTATGAGTCTGTGGTGTCCAGTGTCATCTTCTTTGCTGTGGTTTGCTGGGGCAGCAGCTTGAAGGTAGC
>JAUMHF010000024.1:1505334-1528057 GCA_032359275.1 Microctenopoma steveboyesi | reverse complement strand
TATTGTGCCTATATGGCCGTTGTTTTTATATTTATATTTCGTTGGTGCTATTTATGGTGGTGGGTTTTCTAATCTTTCTGTAATAAGAGCGGCTGTAATTCATGGCAAAACAATTTCCCTCTGGGATTAATAAAGTGTTATGAATCTTGAATCTTGAATCTTGATTGATTCAGACCACATTTGGTCCTTTTAAAGCCATAAACCCCTTTTGTCTCCCAGTCTTCTTTCCCTCCTTCCTTTTTGCTCATCTCTAGTCCTTCAAACACTTTTAAAATGGTACAATATTTTTTTAAGGGGAATTCTATTCACAAAACCCAGATTCTTTTACAGAAGCAAATGTATCACAGACAGAAGTCTCTGTGTTGCTGTGTTCTTTTTCTTCCCACTTCCACTCGTTGCTCTGCCAACGGACGCCACTTTTGTCTGTCACCTGTTGTCTTCTTCTATTGCGCACACTACAGTTGAGCTCCAGCACAAAATGGAGGGTACTGGACGACCTCCAAGACGTCACCTCCCTCGACCAATTTTGATTCACCACCTGTCACATACAAACAGATTTCAATGCCTAATCAAAACCATTCACTTTCTCCCCCCATGTCTCATGCTGAAAAATCACCGTTTCAAAAACCCCTTTCCTACACCCACTGCGAAATTTCACAGAGCTACAAACATTCATTAAGAGCCCTTGAATACAAGCTAAAACTCAGCAGAGCAGGGTCGAAGCATTTCTAGCAAAGAAGACAGCTCTTTCTTGCTGCCTTGCAATGATTTCGGGCCTGGGCGCCATCAAGGTTAACAGATCAGCGTATAACACCAAATGTGGGTGTTCGGGAAGGCTGCTCAAGTCCCTGTTCATGCATACACTGTTAGCATGCATGCGAGTCACTGGCCTGACATAAAGGGTCACATCTTTTCATGCTGTGTCACACTGCGGTGAGAAGTTATCACATCATGATACACCTTGCCATCGTCAGTGTCACTCTGTTTTACGACTTGAATGAAAATGAATACACTATTCAAATTTCAAAGTCTTTCCCTTAAGTGTCGCCGATCAGCTGTAAACTAATTGTTCAGCTTTTGGATTGAGGCTGTAGCTTGAGCTGACAGTGAGCATGAGTTAACTGAACAGCCAGTCAGAGTGGTCTCTCACCAGTGGGTCCAGCAGCGATGCATCATGCCAACAGTGTGGTAGTGTCAACGACATGGCATAAAACTAACAGGCCAAGAACTTTCCAGAAGTGACTGGACTTGCAAATCAGAACAGCCCTGCTCAATAAAAGACAAGTGACATTTGTTGGGCTATTTACTGGTGACACAACGAGTAACAGTGTGATGACACCGAAATACTTCTCAATGGATTATCTAATCATCAGGAAAATAACTTCTTTATCAGGATGGCAGTTAGCCTCCATGTAGGGGGGCTGCACCCTCCCTTTCTGCAGAACTGAATGTACTTAAACTGTAATTACACAAACCTCATCATGTTTGCATCGTATGACACTGACCCAGCAGTGACAGAGTCAGTACAAGTCTGACCCCACAGGGTAAATACACACACACAGCCTAATGCTGCACCCATTTTGTGAAGTTTGATTGAGAGCAGCGTGACAACTGCAGAGCTGATAAGCCTGCCAACCTTCGGCAACTTTGTCACGAGCATTGAGCGGAGGAGAGCAGGTGCAGCAGACATTAGGACTCATAATCAGCAGTGATGATCGGCCCGGAGGAGGGAGTGGAGGCTGTAAAACAATGGGGACTGGAGAAGTGAGGGAAGAGAGAGGAGTTGACAGCAGTCGTTACCATGAAGTGCCACTCAGTGCCACGGCTGCCGGAAGCCTAATCTGGGCAATTTACACCCCTGTCAGGTCTGTGCAGGTTCCAACTAATCATGCAGTGTGCAAGTATCCACCTGACGCCTCCTTTGTGCACAAGTGGCCGACGCTGTGCAGTCTGCTTCATACACATCCGTGCACAGAATCAATGCTGTTTACAACAACCCAGTCCCCCATAACACCCCTGATAACACGTTTCAGAACTCAGCTTCTTAAAATGGGCTTACTCTTTCATTCATCCATCCATGTCCATGCAAGACGCATCAGGCAGAAGGCGTGTACAGCCAGGACTGAAATTGAAACACATTTTCATATATCATATACTGTATTTATTGTTATATTACATGTGTGTCTGTAGACTAATACATTGATTCAATGTATCTGTCATGTCTTTGCATCTTTGGTGGAATTTTAATTGTTCCGTGTTGTCAGGTTAAAATTTAAACGTAGTGGAGTTGTGATCCTGGATGTGTGGAGCTCTCCAAAGAAACACAGAATCCACCCCGCACACATATTCCCCTCTATGTGTGCTGTTCCTCTAGTCATTCCTCTTGGTGTTTTTATGAAGTGGAGTCATTAGGCCTCAAGTGGAAACGTTTTGAACTCGTATAAACACAAATGTCTTTTGCTTAGAATGCATATGTTTCTATTCATGCACTTCATGCACAATTCAAATCTTCTTTTGTTTGGTTCTGTGTTGTAAAAGGCTATAGAATGTTATTCGCATAACTTATTTCATAATCATTTTATTCTCAGAAAACCATTTGTGCATGTGAGGACGAAGTTGTATCTACATTTTTTTGAATTTATTCACCTTTGTCCTGAATGTGCCACCTGTAGAACAGCATGGACATATCCACTGTATGCGACATATCCAGTTATGGTCCTCTCTAAAGGATTTCTAAACAAGCCTGCCCTTTAAACTCTAAAAGGCCGCCCTGCTGAGAGATGTCCCAGGCTTTCACAATGGGGTATGATCTGACGCAGCATTGTTTTATTCGACTTTGAGTTGTGTGCTACAGCTAGCTCAATTCCCAAATGTTGCATATTGCTGCTTTAAGTATAGTTGCCATCAGTTTAATACTATTCCATCAGCACCTGTTTCCCCACGAACCTGCCAAGCAGCTGTCACATCAGTAGGTTCCGAGTCCTGCTACGTCTTCCCCCTGTTAACCCCGTGCCCCGTTGTCTTCACCTGTCAGCAGTAGATCTATGGAAACCTACAGCTGTGCATGTAGATGTCAATGCATAGCAGGTCTGCCAACTGCAGCCTCCTCAGCCTCCTCCTCCCCACGCTTGCCTCCCTCCTGCCACTATTCAGACTTTCATCCCTCCCTGTGGGCCATCAATAATGCAACGTTGAGCTACTCAAGCAGCATGTGCACACACACACACACACACACACAAAAGGGTAAGAAGACATACACAAACACTTTCAAACACACAGTCATGAAAATACGTAGACACACATGAAAGGTCTGGTTCACTCTGTGTCCCCTGTGTGATTTATAGACGGGCGCTGGAAGGGGCTTCACCAGTGGAGGCCATTATCATGCAGGCAGGCACATCTGCAAACATCAATAAGTAAGGCAGGGGGTTGAGGGGTTTCCAGGGTCACTCCTGTGGGGTGCCACTGGTGTCAGCAGGATCCCCCTCAGACTGTCACTGCCTTGCACAAGGGGCTCCACCACAAACTGCGCCTCCTCGCCGTTGCTCTACCGTGGCTGTCAGTCAGTCTGTTGGCAGTTCAAGAAAAGAGTCAGGGGCCTCCCTAAGACCTGTGTATTAACAGGAGTGAGGTCAAAGAGCAACATCAATCCGAATGCACGAAGGCTACTTCTCTGAAGAGGACTGAGTCTCTCGCCATGTGAATGGAATGAAAAGTGAATGCTTCAAGGACCTTCACATAAAACAGAGAAATATTTGCAATGGTCTGTGAAAAAGCTACAAAACAATGCCAACTCAAGGTCCATTTAGTCCCTTTGAGCATGTCGCATTGGCTTTGTCAGCACAGAATTCTGTTCAAGCTCCACAGTCAAGGTATCAAGGTATGGTTAAAGGTGATGAGAAAGGTTCCACAAGAACTGAACAAATTCCCTCTTATGATGAGACAAAGGTCAAGAGCCAATATTTAAGCAAGGATGTAGACCTTGAATCATTTGGTTTGTTAACTTTTGGTGATAAAGTGAAATGTCATGCTAACACGTTTAAGATGTGTGATACATTTAATAAAGTAATAAAAACAGGTGAAATTGCTCATGAGTTTTCTTTAACATCTGTGGAGAGGTGGGAAAAGTCCTGGAGGATAAACAGTCCAGTTATGCTGCTTTATGAAGAAGATATTATCACTTTATGATGATACATTTTGGTCACGTCAAGTCAGAGTCAAATACATTTGTCTGAAGTTAAAGGAAAGACACGTGTTTTTTTCATCATGCTGTGAGAGTTGGCTGTACGATGTATGTACAGATGTTGTCACACTTCACTAAAAATGGATATATATTGAAAGCAAACAGAGGCGTTAAGATGAATGATATTAAGGTGTGTTCATTGTAAATCTGTGTTATATTGAGGACTGAGAAGTTTGGACCTGCCAAGTCCAAACTCCCAAGAAAGCAGGTCTGGACTGGAAGGACGTCATTTCCATAAAGACGTGTTGAGATTTTTATGAGATGGCTAAATTTTAGTCATTTGTAGCTCTGAGTACTGCAAGCGAAATGTCTTCCACAGCCAGGAGACAGACATGAAGCTGAGACTGTAAAGCATCTGGATGATGAGGTGACACTAGAGGTACTTTAGGTGTGGATACATTTGTGATTTTGTAGGATTAACCCTTGATTTTTTCAAAGAAGTGGAGGGAGGAGGGCAATTTGCAAACTTCTGACTCCCTCATAAACCACGAATACTTACTGTAAAGGCACAATTTTCATGGCAACAACAGGATTACATAGCTCCCCCTAAAGTAAAGTCTTTTTTACAAATGTACTCAAGTAAAAGTAAATGTTACAGTGTAGTAAAACTACTCTTAGAAGTCCTTTTCTTCACGTAACTCATTGCTACCCACCTGTGCTTTTGTGTGTCGAGAGATTACTCAACTAAATGTGTTAATAAGTGCCTTTTGGATCGGTTGAAATGAGGCAGCAGGTGTTTTTCTTCCTCAGACACTGTGCATCGTTGTTCCCATGCTCTCCTGTGCCCCTGAGTGTGTGTGGGGAACACACATCCCTTCGCATGTGGTCAGGGAGTTTCAGGCGTGCCCTTCAGACTTTGCTCTTTGATTCTAGTCCCGGTGTTAAAAATGTCCTTGAGCAAATCCCTGAATCCCTACGAGCATGCTGCTGCCCTAAGCTGTGTGTCCATTAAAACGGTTGGAGTCAAAGAGAGTGCGTTGAAGCAGGAAGCACCATCCCTGAATGATTAAATAAGCTTTACTTCAGTAAAACTGCTGAAGTCTGCATGTCAGTTGTGCTGCACGCGAGCAGTGTGTGTGTACGTTCACATCTTTGACTGCTCATGTTAACAGTGTAAACACGAGCGCAGAGGAAAGACGAGGAGAAGAAGAAAGAGAACGAGCCAGTGAGCGGAGACCTGAATGGAGCAGGGTGAGAATGGGAAGGAGTGGGTGAGAAAAGAGAGGAAAAAAAAACCTGTCAAAGTCAAACATTCAGAGGGATCAATGAGCAGACTACGCCTGGCATATCCAAGGGCGCGCCAGACTCAAAGCTCTTCAAGCTCAAGTTCAAAGTGGTGACACGTCCGTTAGAATTTCTAATTCTGATCACATTGACAGGCCTGCGGCTACAGCACAGGCGGAGAATGGGTGAAGAGGAATCTAGGCTACTGTATGTTGTTATTTGACTTCCTTTACTATTTGAAAGTCTACGTACTGTAGCGTTTTTACATGAGTCTTACTGAGTTGATGCAAACCCTGGAAATACATTTACACATTTATTTACATCCCAGCTCAAAAGCTTGAAGCAGAACGAGCCTTTGAGGCATTATACTGTAGTTCTACAGTGTGTTTTAAATGCTTTGTACCACTGATATTAGTCACAACAGCTTTACTTGGCTTTTACATCAACTGCCATGTGTGAGCAGCTGGGCTTCATGTAGACTGAGGTGTGGGCCTGACTGATCAGTGCAGTAACTGCAGCACAAACATGTCAGCTATGCTGCATGCAGAACCCTTATCTAAGACATGTCTGTATGCATGGAACAATCTGTAGGAAACAGAGAACCACAGTGAATACCTGCATCATTACCTCAAGATGTGAAGTTTCAGAGATCTAGAAACCTTCCACTGAAGAAAAGACTGAGACGTGGAGCAGAGAGTTAACTCGTGAGAGTTATCAGCAACAGAAACTGACCATTAATTAGAGTTAACATCCATTAAGATGAAAACAAAAACCCATACATATTTTACTGAATTCATCACTTTGCCCCAACTTTGTGGAGACGGGATCCAAAAGCAGGTATTTTAATTTGAAGGGACTGTGGCCCCCCTGGCGGCTCTTTCATGGCAACAATCTATAGATAAAGAGCCATGTCTACAGTTTTAATTTGAAAAATCACTTTCATGCTTTTAGAAGTAAGATATCGATTTCATCCACGCCCTCATATCTGCGTTCAGATACATCAATAAGCTTTTAATTGTGGAGCAGAGACAATGTGTCTGCCTGTGCAAAGATGGAGTAGTTGGGGTGCAGAGGCACTCTACGGGGCAGCAGGAAATCTGTGGGATTAAAACTAAATCTGCTCAGGCACTTCCATGTCAGCCAAGCTGCAGACTGAGGCTGAGAGGAGTACGTGCTGGCTTAGTGCAGCTGTCAGGAGCTGCTGCCACCAAATCAATACTGAGCTTCTTCTCTTCAACCTCTGTGTCTCTCTCGTGCCTCCACCCCCACCCTCAGCCATCGGGTTCTCCTGACAAAGCTGAATCAATAAGTCCTGAGGCTGATAAGCAGGTTCAAGTGGAGGTCATTTCACACAGTCAGAGGACATCTCACCAATAAACGTGCTCACAGTTACGATAGCAGACACTGCAGGTGCAGGGATGCTGCTGATGACCAACCAAGTCCTGCAACAGGCGGGAGACACAAACTCAGTCACGATAGTCACGATAGGCGTAGAAATGTGTTCATGTTTTATCATGTGTCATCACATGGAGCCTTTGCTCACTCAGTCAGAGCAGAGACTAGCTCACACTAATCAAAGACAGTTCTTTAAAACGTTGTGCAACAATAGGACATGAGGTCGGTTTGTCTCTCTTTACTTCCTACTGGATTGATTTTAAAGTAGTTTTTAAACTAATGCAGGACCAAGTGACCATGAAAATCAAAAAATCGACTTAAACTTGGGGCTGGGGCTTTTAGAGGCATTTAGAGGCTTGACGCACGCTAAGGCTGCGTGTCACTGACATCTTTTGCTCTACAGTAAATAAGCAGTGATGTGACCTGGAGTCAAACCGTGCTGTACTTCACACCAATAGAAAGCCAACAGCGCCTCCACATGGTCAAATATGAATGTAACAAGCTGTGCGCTGAATGGTTGGATGTGAGGAAAAAATCCTGCAGGGTTCAACAGAAAGTCGACACACCTCTAAGTAAAAACAGAGAAGAACATTTGCTCAAAAAGCTCCTCACGCATTCACGTGTTCACACTTTACCACACGAAACAGTGTCTACACTAAGAACTCATCAGTTGATTCTTGCAGACAGGCTGCTGCCCTCAGGGCTCTGTGGTTCAGGGTTCAGTTTTTTCTCACAGGTTCCTGAGACTTCAGGCCATGCACCTCACTGTGACGAACCATCAGTCGTGGATTTTCATTCTCCAGTCAGCTCCATGTTGGGACAAGTATTCCCTCTGTATGTAAAATATCTTGATAATGTTTTAAAAAAGAAAATTCTCCTGACAGATAACAGTGTTGTGTTGTCAACTGTGACACAAGACAGCACTGTGGACAATGGAACATTTATTTCAAATATTCAGACAAATAAGAACTGTTATCAAACGATCAGAAGTGTGTTAGCCAGCGTTCAGAGTCATTAGTGTCTGTTTGATGTCTAACACACTAACGCTGCAAGCAAAGCTAACTTCTATGTGGTCTACAACCTGTGGTCTACGACACCTGGTTGTTGCTACGGAAATAGGACAGGACAGCTTATTCTCATCTCCCTATCTCCCTTTCACACTACCGTATGAAAAATGTGCAACACGTAAACTTATTGCTTTAGGCTTTGCTTTTGTCCGAGCTGTCTTGCTCTGAGCTGTCTCCTTCGCTGCCAAACCTCTGGCTCAGCTCGGATATCAGCACTGAGCAGCACGATTTCTGCAAGACAAGAAAAGAAAGAAGTCATGACAAAAACTGGTTCACAACAGAATCATGCCGTCACCATGTCACCAGGTAGTGCACGTCTCCACCTTGCCATCCTTAGCTTGTTTGCGAGCCCTGCACAGGAGCTCCAGCAGGGCAAGCAGGAGCCCGACACCAAGTCCCAGGCCAAGAAGGAGGAAGAGGCCCCTCAAGTCATGGGTCTGCAGGGCCTGGGGGGTGTTGTTGGAGCGGTCGCCTGCACAGCTGCTGGCCCACCACTTGTCCTGCAGGTACTTTAGCTCGCCATTCTCACTGAGCTGGAGGATGGCTATGGATATGTTTTTGACCAGTGGGGAACCTGGTGGAGCAGAGATAGAAGAGAAAATATGTTGTTGAATGAAAAACAGAGCCAGACGGGCCTGGTGGGCATGTTTGGGATTAATGCAGCATGTGAGGAAAACATACAGACACTAGTCCGAGCCTAGAAAGTGTCCTCTGAACTGTGGATCAAAAAAGTAACTTAGCTGTTTTTAATTTTATATTATTGTGTAAAAATTATCAGTTGAATATTCTTAACAGTCTATTAAATGTTTTTCTACCATTTATATACATTATATATGTATACATTTTTAATATTAACTTCCAATGACATGGTGGATGATGATATGTATAGAATTAACACTTATGGACGTAAAGAATGAAGAGAAGAAAGTCAGCATTTGTTTTCAGTGCATTCCTGGAACTAGATCAAAAAGATCCAAATTACTCACCCAAGGGTGCTGCGATGGCGTATGATCTCATACCAACGACTTCCTGTGAACGGGTGAGTTCACAATTGCGAGCCACGGTAAAGTCCAAGGACATGACTTCACCGATGAAGGCAAAGTTTCCCTCCTGGGTGCGGCGTAGACCCTCCATCACGGTGGACACATAGCTCTTCTTACGCTCCATGTGATGGTAGATGCGTCGGAGCACAGGGTTGTTTGAATTCTAGGAGGGAAAAAAAAATCTGACATTTCAATTCTGGCATGTGCAGAATACAGAGTCTGCAAAAGAAGATGCTGAACATTTAGTCATTTATCCAAAGAAGCTTCAGTGTTAGAAAGAGGATAACAGACCTTAAAGTAAAGCATGGTGGATCCAGATTCAACTGTGCCGTAATCGATCACATACTGGTTAGCAAGGTCCTCAAAAGTCCTGATAGAGACATGTTTGTTGTTGGAGTGAGACACGTTGTGGAAATTGCCAAAGTAGCAGGCGAGGAGCATTAAAGCAAACAGCCACCAGATGGCGGTGACTACACGTCCAGACAAAGCTTTAGGGTGAGGGCCGGCACCTGGGAGGACAATGAAGGTCAAATAGCTGCAGTAAACACAGAATGAATGTGCATGAGTTTCGAGGACTGCTGGGTTACCTTGCAGGGTCAGAGCTCCTGTGATGAACCAGAAGCTGTGCAGCAAGGTGAAGTTGTGCTCCTCAGTCTCTGGTTCAGCCCATTCAGTAGGGCTGATCCTGCGGAAACATTTAAGTTCTCATAATGAAAACAAATAGACTTCGCCATGGCCACGTCATCTTTGGAAGTTAGCACGTACCTGCCCACCAGGAATATGCAGAGACCAGTCAGCAGGAAAGCAACGAGGACGCCAATCCACATGTCTGTGGAGAAAGGTGACAGCAGGCTGAAGGTGCTCTCTTCAGAGATCAGATCTTTGCGCAGGATAAAGCCAAGGCCTGTTTGCATGAAGGGAGTACTCATATCCACAAAGTGCTCTCTAATCGAAGTCATGGTCAGTGGGGCCACAGCCAAGTCAGCCTCCTGACAGATGTAAAACGTGACACAGTCATGATCACACACAGTTTACCACTCGACCTGGAACCTGATGAAGTTTGTTCCAACTATTTTTACATTTTAATGCTAAAAACAGGGTGGTGGTTAGAAAAAGGATAAACACAGTCACTGTTACCATGTTGTTCATCCTGCTGTGTACAATAAATAACATAGATATACATCTTTTCTAGTGACTGCATCCCAATCCTTGACTTACCCCTCTAAGTATCTCACCAATCATCCCAGTCCAGTTGCCACTGGCATCCATAGCTCCATAGCGGCTGTCCTTTACCAGGTGCAGCTTGTACTTTAACCTCAGCTTCTTAGAGAGCTCTGAGATTAGGTCGATGCAGTAGCCCTCCAGCTCGGAGCCTCTGCTCATCACGCACACCTCATCCTGTGATGGACAGTAATGAAATTGTTCAAACAAATCTTATTACTTTACTACTATAAACAACTTTAAAAATATTCGCCTCTCCTTCCCATCTCTGGCCGAGCTGAAATGATTGTGTTCCACAGGTGCCATGTTGGCATTCTAGTCTGAGAAGTGGCACAAAGAAGCGTTACCTTTATAGTGGTGATGGATAGCTCCTTGACATCTACAATGAAAAAGCATGAAAGAAAGTCAACACACTGAAGTGTCAGCACAAAGATTAGAAGATTTAGCCTAAGCTGCTTGTTTGGATAAAGAGTTTGGTTTTATGTCTACAGGCTAATGCGCAGAGCAGCTTTCAACAACATAATAAAGCATTTTGTTGCTGTGAGGCCCCTTCATGTGATTTTCTCACAGTCAGTGCAGCAAGTAAGCCAAAGTGCCACGGCAGGACAATGACAGTGTTGTTGTTGGGTGTTTTTCAGGGGACCTGAGAAAAGGCTCCATACTAAGGGACAGTTGTGAGATACAATGCAGGGGGAACTATGCCCCTGTAGCTGGATCAAAGTGGGAACAAGTCCTTAGGGAATGTTGTTTTTCTACAGCCTATCCAGCAATAGCGGGTGAAGCACCCAGCCCATATACTGACATTACCCATGACAGTTTCCTTTCTGCTGTGAACTGTGCCCAATGGCACTGCGGTTTGTCCAGCAGGACCTAACATGCCCTGCCAGGGTTGTTTAGAGAAAAGAATCGGGATAAGCAGAGGTGCCAGGGGTGCAAGATCTTCATAACAACATGCCTTAACAAAAAGCTGCCACAGTTGGGTCTTATAGACCCATGACTCCCCATCAAACTCCTTTAGAGAAGATGGCAGGACCTACAATTTGCGGAGATGCCTGTCACTTCACTGCTTGCCCACAGAGTCCCCCCCCTACTGTAAATCAATTTATCACAGTGCTTTCTGCACCACAGCAAGGCTTGGCCCCACCACTGGTGTGAAATGCCTCCACAGTGGATGGTGCCCCCGTGTGCTTTGATAGGGCTCCAGCAGTCCAGCCGGGAAGGAGTAAAATGTGGGAAATGGTTTGGGAGTGTGACCTTGCATCATAGGTCAGTCAGAACCAAGCCTGAACCCTGCAGACAGTTTGCAGAGGCAAGGCTGCTGTGAACATCTCTCTTCCCCTCATATAAAACTTCGGTCACTATTACCAGACATTAATGTAAAAACCACAGGACTTATTTTTTAATGTTAAGTGATCAACCTGCACACAATCCAGGGGAAAAACTCTGATACAATATCTGTTGCAACCAAAAAAATTCAAGTTTGTGATGTTGTTAATATTTGAAGTTTGTTTCTTCTTTTTTAAGGCAGCACACACACATCACACCAGACTCGGTCATTTCCCTCTATACTGTATGAGCTGAAACAGGAACAGACTCATTTTCAGTTATTGCCATCTCGCAGATTGATTAAATTAGTTTGGAGAATA
Source organism: Microctenopoma steveboyesi (assembly GCA_032359275.1). Lineage (NCBI taxonomy): Eukaryota > Metazoa > Chordata > Actinopteri > Anabantiformes > Anabantidae > Microctenopoma > Microctenopoma steveboyesi. The sequence goes on along the minus strand of JAUMHF010000024.1, from coordinate 1,516,218 downwards.
TAAACTGCATTTTGTACAGAACAGTTTCCAGTGAGAGATGATGAAAACTATGTTCTGCATCACAAACAATCCTTAAATACCGTACCACCAGATTGTATGTTTGAGCCTTACCTGCAGTGACTCCCCAAAAGGTAAGAGCTGCCATGCAGAAGACCAAAGTCACGCAGCCGTTCATGTTGAAACAACCCTAAGACTGAAACATTAAACATTAGATACAATCTGACCAAGGAGACACAACATCCCAGTGACTACAGGGGTTCAGTCACTCACTCAGAAACATTTTAAAGAAAAAAGTATCTTACCTCACTTATGTAGAGTAAAACCTTGACTTGTGTGTAACGGAAAACTCTAGAAATCTTTATAAATGCCCAACAAGGCTCGCTAGTGTCCAATGGGAGGGGTACTGTGCAGCAGACTGTAGTGGGGTGTTTATATGAGGGAGTACAGGGAGGGAGGAGATTGAACATGAAAGGGTGAACAAACCCACAGTTGAGCAGTGGTATTAAATCTGAAAACAGTCGATATTAAACTATTTGAGTTGGATGTATTCTACCGTAGAATGAATCTAACAACGACGTGTTCAGGCTTGTGTAAGGGATGTGTTTTTCTTCCTCTGCTATTTCAACTAATACTAAGCAAACAAAAACTGAATTTATAACAACATACTGTACTACTGACTGAGTTCAGATTTCATGTTTTAGGGTTAATGTGTACTGTTTTAGTCATGTAGCCACCAGGCACCACACTTATTTTTTTAAGGTTACATAACTGAAAAAAGAGGTGGATGGGGGTCAAGAGTTTGGAGTTAGGGAAGGGGGATGGGCCCAATACATGTGGAGGTCCCAGAGAAAAACAAGAAGAGATTTAGCCTCCTCAGGGCGACTCAAACCCATTGATTTCTCAGTCTGAAGAGATTCATATTTTACAAGTAATATCCCGTTCCTTGGTTCTTACAATCAAGTCTACAAATGAAAGCAAATGAATGTGCACAAAACCTTCAAAAGCAAGCAGTGATTTCATCACTAAAAGGAGGGACTGCATTCACAGCGTGAGACAAAAACATTCCTCAGGCCTGAAGCAGTAGACAGCGTCGAGGTTTCAGTTGAGAGGCCAAGCCGTGCCAAATTGTCTAGATAAATACGGCTTTAAAAGGAACTCTGTGGTTTTCTTGGAATCCTAATGAAGCTGTCTTTTGTGTTCATGTGCTGGCTGGAGCAAGTCTGTGACACTAAAATGAGCATGTTGCCCTTCACAAAGCCCTACAGAGCTGAAGAGGAGGCCTGGCAGAGTCTGACACCTCGCCAGAGGTGGCCGTCAGCTTTGGAAACCATCAGACTGGACAATGGACCATCGTTTGACTGACAAATCAGTATCCTGAGAAAACAGGGAGGGGTAGCTCAGATTCTTCAATCTGAAGACTCATCGTTTGTAATTGTCAACATCCCTGGGTTTATTTCAGTTGTTAAAGGGTTTTCAAATGCAGGTAGACGAGTTTGAGGTTCTCAGTTGATGTTTTATTCTTCAACTTCGACCAAAGTGCCCTTTTGGGAATTCCAGCACAAAGATGGAAGAGAATCCCCATGAACCTATTCCAGTGGTTGACAAAGGGAAAATGATTTCATCACTATTGCTGTCATATCACGTTGTGATGGATAACCTCCAGATGATGTCTGTATCTATCAACAATTCATTTCTAAGGGATACATGTACATTTATTTCAACCCATTCACAAACACATCCTGTGATCTAAGAAAATATAAGGAACTAGATACAGTTTTCTGGCCTTTCAGAAAATCTGATCCTGGGTGGCGAGCAGCACTGAAAAGATGTTTTTCTCTCCTGGTTGAGCTTTTCGTCTCTTGTGCAGTCTCAAGTATTTGTTCTGGAAAGTTTTCCTTTACTGCAGGGGGTCTGGGTTTTCCGTTTTTTTTTTCTATCCAGAGGGGTTAAGGGAGGGGATGTCTGGTAAACACAGAGCCAAGCAGAGTCCATAATTAGAGCAGAAAGCAGACCCTGCAAAAAACGGAGGCCAAATGCTTTTACGTGTCAGCTTGTATAAGGCTCAGTTTAACTGGTCTCTGTCTGTGAACCAGAGACGGCTGCTGATAGACTAAGCTCAAATGAAAGAAATGAGCTGTGCAACTCAGCGATACTCATTTAGGATTTATTCAGGTCAAAAGTACACATTGTTTGATTTAAATATTGTCCCTAAAATCTTGCACAAAGAACTGGCATGGCAGTACCAACAATACAGCAGGTCGACAAAGAAACGTGCTTAAAACAGATCATTTCCACCTTGTTTCAGTACCATGGACCAATAAGAACAAAGGTGTCAGACATAATGCTCGCATGACTACCATCACACTCAAAAACTAAAATCTTCATTTAATTGTGAAATAAAAGCCCAACCTTAGGATGAACATTACAGTGCATCAACAACATGCAGCGAACTGAAAAGGGCTAAACTCAGTATGGAGCAGTCTACCACTGCTTTAGAGTACGGTATATTAGTGCTGTGACATGCTGCCGACCAGTAGGGCCAGCAAAAGATTGGCAGCTTGGTCACATTACAATGGAATTACTACACTCATACAAAGAATTAAGACCTTTGGTCCTACATTGAAGGAACAGTTAGTTTCCCCTTTTTTTCTAGCAAGGACATGAGACAACTCTCAGCTTTTAGCATCAAACTGCACATTATCTTTATCATGATACCATGCCATCCGTTTCAAAATATTGCTAGTGGATGTGTTGTTAATAACAATCTGACACAAGCTCATTTAAATATTTCATCACAGTTCAAGTAAATAAAAAAGAAAGAGACATTTCAAATCCTGCTCTGTAGTTGTGATCTATCGCTACTGTTTGCTCATGTAAAGTAAAAAAAAAGAGATCACAGTCAACATAAACAACAATATAAAAATGTTATGTTTCACTAATTACATTCTGGCTTATATCTAACAGGTGCAAACAGATGCCACAGCTGGAACAGTTTGATTTACAAGAAGCTTCAAGGTTAAAAATGGATGTCACACAACCTCAAAATGTACAATGAATTGTTCACAGCTCACTAATTCTGTCTTTGAGATCAAATCTGCATTATGAGCCAATTTTCTGTGACATATTCTGCAGATATGCAACTTTACTACAAAAGATTTCAACTTGAGAAAGGTTGTATTCCACACGAGACCCTAGGTGAGTGTCTCATGCTCAGTTCCAAGTCAGCCAGTCCTCAGAGTTTGAGCATGAAAAAGACTTCACTGTTTTCAGGGTCTGGAGAAGTCTGAGACAGTCTAGGAGAGGGGGATCCTAGGGGGGAGAGCTGATCCAACAATTCCATGCTGGTGCAGGGACTCCGAGCCACGCAACATGCCCCTTCGGGGTTCCCCCGCTCCTCAATGGGACTAGCACTACTTCCACTCCCAACACTACCAATAAGGCTAAAGCTTGCACTCGTTCTCTGAATCAGGTCTTGGAGCCTTTGCCTTTCTTGGGCCTTCTTAGCCCTGTTTGCAATGTAGCGCACCCTACTTTGGCTCCTTGAGGAGGTCCTACGCACCAGGGACTCATCCACAGGTTCCTCTTGTGACTTTCTAGGGCTGTTTTCTGGGGCAAAATCATTGGCAGTCAGCGGCTCCACATCGGTCAGCCTCCGCAGTTGCTCCGTCAGGTTGCTGACTGGCTGAGATTTCTGTGGGCTCCCCTTGCGAAGCTGCTCCCTGGTTGGCCTAATAATGAAGCTGCGGCTAATGCTGCGGTACTTGCTGTCAAAATTACAGGAAATGTCATCGGAGGTCAGATCCCCAAGGCTTTTGGACATGGAAGATGTAGCTGCTGCATTTGCTGCTGCAGGTGTTGGCCTGCTGGGTGAGGACTGCTTAAGACCTTCCATGTAGAGCCGGCTCCAGGTGTGCCTCCTTTGAGTCAGTCTGTTGATTGAGTTCATAGAAGCTTCCTGGGATGGCTGCAAGTGACGGGGCTCAAGTTCATCTTTAGTGCACTCACTTTGCTGAAGGTTGGGGTTCGACTTGCTCTTACTGACGCGCACAGCTTTATAGGGAACTAATGCTGAGCGACGGCAGCTAACCCAGGAAGGGTCGCAGGAACTGCTGGCTGTGGGAAGGCTGGAGAGGCTCTTCCTGGCCAGGTTAGGCAGGGAGAGATCAATGACGGTGTCACTGGACGAGATGCTAGAGGAGGAGGACATGCTGTCTCGGTGGCTGCCTGGCTCCAGTTTGCTCCACAGGCGGTCATTTATGGTAGCATCTGTGCAGACTTCAGGTACAGCTGATTGGGCCTGACCAGTTGAGGCTAGAGCCACCCGAACATGGCCCTCACTTTTTGCTCTTCTTACTGGCGCCTGGGACGGCAGGCTGCTAAAAAGTGCTCTCCTGGCCGATGTGGGCTGAGCTGCAGGGGCTCCCATAGAGGCTGCTGCAGCTCTGAGGTCAGACATGCACCCTCCTGTATTTTTATTCTTTTCTGACGTTTCTTGCTTTTCTCTCTGATTCGGTGTGTTCTCCAGGAATGAATTATTGGTTAGGGTGCTCTGGGAGTCTTCACTGCACTGTAATGGTACTGCTTTCTCACTAGGGTTCATCAAAGGGAATGTTATAGTTATTTTTGGGTCTACGCTTACTTTAATAGGACTGTCTATCATCCCATTTGAAGGAATTATCACGGCAGAGTCTGTGTTTATTGCTGTTGATGGCAAGGCCAGTGGTGTAGATGAGTTGTGAGAAGACAGACTCTGTTCTTGAGTAGAAGCTGATCGGCTGAAACGCATGTTTGTGGCATCTTTAGAGTTTAGCACAAGAAAATGAAGAGGAGAAGGTGATGTCTGTGCTGTGGACAGAAAAACAAAGACATTTACCATTGTATTAGCTGTACTTAGTGATCATATATCTTGTGTGTTCTGTGTAATCAGATGCATAAAACTACTGCTGATACTACACTTTTGCTCTTACATGCTTAGAATTTCTCAGAAGCTAACGTAGAGATTATAGAAAAAATATAAATATAACACCATTTATAACGAATATAATTCTGTTCACATAAAGTGTGTTTGACACTTTGAGTGACTGTGTCTAGACCCACATCTCTCTTCAGACGATGTAAACAACAAGCCTGACAGGGTGCTCACATTCATTCCACTGATGTCAGCACAGTTCCAAGAATGTGTGGAGATGGAGAAGAAAATTCATTTCAAACCCACCCAACCCCAAAAGGAGTGACATATGGGTCATGAAACAAAGAGAGAGAGAGGGGGAAAGATTGATGGGTGAAGTGAAGGTGAAGGTGCACAGGCTGTGTTTCAAGTTTGCATGCATTAAGCATTTACCTGGCTCCGGTCATCCCCTCAATTCTGCACTAGGAACAGAGAGCGTGCAAAAGGGACAGAAAGGAAAGGAGAGTTTAGCAAAACAGGAAAGAAGTGGAGGAGGAAGGAAGGAACTACTTTACAGGACAGAGAAATCATCCTAACAGAGGTTAGTAAAGATTCATATCCAGACCAGAAGTGTGTGTTATGGTGAGGGTCTGCTTTGAGTTTAATCATCATTAAGCACTAAAATATCATGACTGAGTGAAATGACTTCTATTAGTTCATGTTAAAAACTTACCACTTGTCTCATCTGTGGCAGAATGACGTGCAATATTTTAAGGCAAAAAAAAGTAAAATTGTCATCAATCAACTGAAATTGTTCAAAGTATGGCTCAGATATATAAATTAAGTAAGCCGGGATCTAGAACTATCAGCATATGGTATTTACAGGTAACACTGTGGAGGAAAGACAAACAACACATCCTACCAAATATTTTGGTGCTGATTATGTATCCAGGTCTACAATAAGTAAAAGAGCCATTTGAGACACTACACAGCAGCTAATGGGCTACCTAAGTCTACTTTACTTCTTACCAGCAAAGAACATGGGAGACTTATGGCGCAACTCCTCCATTTTCTGGGCAAACAGGGCATTCATCTCACGCTGCAGGGTGCCCACAGCCCTTTTGCGGCTGTCCAGAACAGAACGTGAAGGCAGCATAGGAGGTGACTCCAAGCTACTTACACTGCCGAAACTGTCAGAGCTGCTACTGTCACTGAACTGGAGACCTTCATTTACATTGCTGTTTATGACTGTAGTGCGCATTGAGCCACAAACCGTACCATAGTTCAGGGGCGTTGTTTGCCGCCAACGGAGGTTGGTCCTGCAGTCTGGTGTCAGGCTAGGTGCTGGTGTGACACTGTTGGGGAAGCGCCTACGAGGAACGCTGCAGGACCGGGCATTCCTATGTGAGGCATCAGGCTGAGGCTGGATGTGCTGGGAACTCAGTGTTTGCCTGGCTTCGGATCTCGGTAAGGGGATAGGTTGGAGATTAGCCTGGGGCAAGTTCTGAAACGGTGTCTCCAGGGGCTTAAGTTTGGAAATAGAAGGTTGTGAGTCTGTCTGGGCAGCTAGTAGCTGGGGCTTAGCTACTGGCTCTGGCTGAACTTGATTTTTGATTAATGAGCGATTACTTCTCTCCTGTCTCTCCACATCGATTATTTTGGACTTGCCGAGTCCCTGATTTTCCTCGACCTGACTCTTTCTTTCAGCCTCTGGACTCTCCTTTGAGCCTATCACACACGTGATACAGTTGGAGGACATCCCCACCCTGCCTGAGCTGTTAAATGCAACGCGGGCAAACACCCCAGGTTTCATGTCAAAGGGGTCATGAAAGCGGAGCCGACTGGTCCGTTTCAGAGGCTCACTCAAGGGTCGGCGACGTGCAGAAATCGGGCTCTTACCTTTACCCTCCTCAGAGTGGAAAGCCCCATTGGTGTCAGGTCGTTCCCAGGCCCCCAGTGAATCCCCATTGTGATGCTGTCGTGGTGTGGACTGGTGAGAGGTGGCAGCAGAGGTCCTGTCTCTGTCCTCAGACTCTCGGTCCTCACTGGCTCCCTCTGAACTGTAGTCTTTGGTGTCAATGGCAATCTCTGGGAAGCCCTTCTTGTTTTTGGGCTGGCCTTTGGTGGGTGCACTGGCAGTGCGACGCAGGAGGTGGGCACCAAATGGATGCTTACGACTGTGCTGTGCAGCAGCATGGCTGTCCAGGGAAGCCTGCTTTGGGTTTCTGTGAAACAGACCTTTTATGCCGCTGGCTGCTTTGGCCTGATGAAAAAGAAAAAAATTAAAGTCAATTTTAAACATAATGAGTCTTCACTTAAAAGGTTTTACTGCAAACAGTATATCATAAAAAAAGGTGGTACGTGGTAATATTAATAAACAGTTTTAACACAGTGAGCATGCTTAAAAGTGACAAATAGAACCCCATTATCAACGAGAATGATCATTCAGCTATAATCCATGCTTTGAATTCCACTTGAATTCAGAGATTTAGCTTGTTAGACACATTTGTACAGATCAGACATCCTGCTTGTTCTTCAACCACTCCTTCACTCACAGCGTCTGATTACCTGGATCAGTTGTGTTCAGCTGATCCAAAACTATGAGTGCAGGACAGTGGCCCTCAAGGAACAGGACTGACCAAGATGGCCACCGCTAGTTTTACTTTGATACCATAAAAATATGCCAGTGGCTACAACTAACTAAAATTTCACAGAGATGGATAACAAGTAACAAAGAAACTACATCAAGTTTTATTCAGGGTGGCTTATTGTCCAACATCCAAAAACCAATATCATTAGAATGAAGAAGCACATTTCTTTAAGACAAGGGGAACATCAACATTCTTAGGGAGATTTTTGTGTATAACCTGTCTCCTCCTGTGCCTTCAGGTGTCACATGATACTGGTCAACAGTTACAGGTGCAAAAATGATGACAACATTCAGACACAAATGAAATTCAATTTGACATTCTGGTAAATGACGTTAGATCACTTACCAGAAATGCCAAATCAAATGCAGATTTAGTGAGGCAAGGCATCATATTACTTTACCTACAACCTGCCATTTAGTCATCATAAAAGGTTGAAAAGGTGTAAAAGAAGCAGATCCAAATAACTCCACAGTCACCTCGTACTGAGAGCATGCTAAGTGTAGTTAGCCTAGCTTCGATTAAGCTAGTTTTCGCAATTATAACTAAAATACTGGACTGACGGACCTCACAATAGCTTCAGAACTATGTCTTGGAATTGTCATGTATGCATGTGATTATTAAGTGTTAGATGAAGGATTATATATATATATATATATATATATTACAAAAGAAATTCAATCTTGTGGCTGCAGTTAAGATCGAAATTCATGTGGGTAACATGGCCAATGCATAGTTTCCAAAATGTCACATTGCTCCTTCTAGCTGCTCTGGTCTTCTGTAATGCTGTCACCAAAAACTAAGAAAAAGACAAAAACTTGTCTGACAAAAAGAACTGCCAGGAAAATGTCTACACAGTGTTTTTCAGTCCTCAGTGTTCCAGTGCCTGGAACTGTATACCTCTGCAGTGCGGCACTTTGGGAAATAATGCTCGACAAAGACGTGACTGCAGTGACTCAGATCTCTCTTTATTTGTGCACATTGACGACATTGGATCTACTTGAGAGGTCGATGAAAATGCAGGCAGTGTTAAGCCATCATAACTCATGTGAGGCATGAGTTGGCTTTGTAGTTTTTAGTACTGGTAGAGGGGTGTGTGGGGGGTAGGGGGTGGGTATCACTTAGGTAGCAAAGAGGGTGGAGCGTGTGGCTCATGCAAGATGCCAACTGGGTCTCACTACACCTGAGTTTTGAGCGGCAGCTTCAGGACTCCTAAAAATTTCCTGCCTCTAAATGGAGCATTTGGAAAAAGAGGGGTCCACTGAAATCACAAAGAGACACAGGAAGAGAGTGAAAATCAGAGAGGGAGAGGATGAAAAAGAGAAAAACAGGTGAGGCGGGGGTGGGGGTGTAAGAGAGAAAACACAATAGGATACACACAGCAAGAGCTGAGAAAAAGGAAGTTCAAAGCAAGGACAATGAGCAACAGAGAGGTCAGTTACAATATGGCTGAATGTGTTGGAGTCAGAGAGCAAAACCCTGAACACAGTTACTACAGCATGATCTCCCTGTGAATTCACCCGCAGCCAACTGTAACTGTGTGGCTAAAACACAACATGTCGATGTTTCCTTCACTGAAGCAGATGTAAGACTCAGGCCTACACAACACTATCTGGAGCTGATACAAGTGGTTAATCTTCCTACTGAGGATGCAGTTTGTTTTCAGCTTGCTGCTCCAGTTGTACCTACCTTACCAGTGATGTCATTCACAGCTACGTGAACAAAGATGGATGCCTCTTCCATACCTTCCAGGTACACGTGGCGGTAACCTGAACACAAACATGGAAGATATAAATGGATACAGGTAAATGTGTGTGTAGACATCAGTCTTCCGTGTGAAGCGGATGTTTCTGATGCATTCATTCATCATGTTTCATGATCAGGTTTTAGTGCTGGTGGATGGATAAACGCTACACACACTAACTCCACATGAAAGCATAAATTGCTATTTATAAATGCATCCAATCAGATTTTTGACCCCTTAAATATTGTACTTTAATGTTCAGTATCACCCAACAGGGTAAACTTATGGAACGACTCCATGCATCCTCTCATATTTGCTCTGAAACTCAGCTGAAGTCATTTGTAGCAGCATGCACCAAACAGCACTGTGCTTAGACGTGCACACTGTAAATAAGCTTTTATCACATAGATAGTATTAGATAAAACACAGCTAGGTTTTTTTTGCCCACCTCACTCTTATTTCTCTTACTCAGCAAGCTGATTTCAATAGAAACTTTGTCACCAGATCACAAGATTCAAAGTGCTTTTGGAGTTTCATTACCTCTCAGCTCTATAGAAAAGCAGGCAATTTACTTCTTACCCGTCATCATGCTGTTGAAAGCGATGGTGCGCTGGCCGATAAAGTCCTGGCCGATGGGGTCATGATCCCACACAAGGAAACGTACCAGGGCCAGCTCCGGCATGTGGACCGTGAACACCAGAGTCTCCTCCCACATTGGGTTGAACCCTACATGATCGCAGAGACACGCCACGGACAGAAGGGGAGGAGGGAAGATGTAGAAAAAATACACAAAAAATAGGAAGGGAGACATTGAAGGAAAAAACAAAAGTAAAGATCAACACAGACGTACAGGACAGATGAGATGGTCCAGGACAGAGCAAGCTCAGCACTCATCAATTATGCAGTGTGTGTGTGTGTGTGTGTGTGTGTGTGTGTGTTTGTGGAGGAGGGCAATGACTGAGAGGTGCTGCTTGTGCACATCATCAAGCTGAGCTCATCAATTATAGATCGGAACCCGCACCGATAGCTCGCACACAAACATTTGACCAGTCACCACATTCATGCATTAATCACATGTGAGCAAACCACAGGACGACACAAACACCAGGATGTCGTACGCGACACCGAGATGTGTTAAAGTGGGTGGTGCAGCACAGCTGATAGGCTATAAAAGTGTGTGGCGGTGTTTTCACATTACAGATGAAGCTGGGTACATTTTTCGGTGAGCTCACCATTATCATCCACCACTCGGGTCTGCTCCTTGCAGCAGTCCACTGGGAGGCCGATGATCTCCACCTCCACGAAGGGATCAATGATCTGACAGAGAGAAACGTTACGTTTCAGCACATTTAACGCCTTGGCAGCAAAATTAGATGAAATACCAAATGTCCCGACGTGTGTAGTTTTCATGTTTGGGTGAAAGAAACTTTAAGTTCACTGGGCAAATAAACTTTTCCCTGTTTAACCAAAACCTGATGACATTTATCAGACTGGGACTGATTCTGCTCAAACTGTCTTTTAAGTGTGTGTGTCGATTAATTGCATAAATCCTACTGTACCTCTCCTCTGTCCCCCAACATGGAGTCTTTGGGTTTTGGCAGCTG
>JAUMHF010000024.1:1473905-1484902 GCA_032359275.1 Microctenopoma steveboyesi | reverse complement strand
GATGGCCGCCCACCCTGAGTCTGGTTCTGCTGGAGGTTTCTTCCTCCTAAAGGGAGTTTTTCCTCTCCACTGTTGCTTCACTGCTCGCTCAAGTGGGACTGTTCATATGTACATATTTATATAATGTTTCAGGTCTTATACCTCACACTGTAAAGTGCCTTGAGGTAACCTATGTTTTGAATTGACGCTATATAAATAAAGTTGAATTGAATTAAATTAAACACATTGTATTTATGACTCTTCATTTGCTGCAAACTGTGTGTAGTGTATTACTTGTATGTTTGACTATAGTCCTTTGTAAGCTGCTAAAAACTGTTGTTTGTTGTTCCTGCAACTGAGACAACAAGGATCTATCTTTCTTTAGAACCTTCATTCAACACGCTTGGTTCATACAAAGTGTGCCACATTTACCATGTAATGGGATGACCTACATCAGAACTCGACAGGCATTAGCAGTCCGTCTGGAGGCCACAGCTGTCAAGGTTGGTTAAAGCAGGGAGCAGATAACACATGAGGTAGAGGATTTCCACTGAAACACAGCGGAGGGTGAGGCCAGGTAAGATGACGTGAGTGGGTGACCTGGGCGGCTGCTGCCCTGCTGCCACACTTACAATATGGGCCAAGGAGGTGGAGTTTTAAAGTATCTACTCTCTTGTGTCACAGCGGCAGGTTAAGCCTAGAGGGATTGTCTGGAAGCCATATGTTGCACCGGCACACAAGCTGTTTTCAGGCATGCATTGCAACCCTGAATTTATCTAGACATTATTTGAAGGCGCTGTGTATGAACACAAGTGTGAATTTGAAGCTGTAAGTTGTCTTTGACCAACCAGTCCAACTCTACTCAGTGTATCTGACTAAGCTTACCCATGTAGCCAAGCCTCCACTTGGAGAAGGCCACAATGCTGTTGCCTATCCAAAAGAAGTCCTCCACCACACAGGGCGGGGAGCTCTGCTGCTGGCTCTCACATTGCACCACCTCCTCCTTCTCCTTGTTTCCCTCCATGTAGAAGGCGCCTTTAGCTGCAGGTCCAGGTTTGTCTCTAGCGGTGGCCGCAGCGGTTGAGCGTGTGAGCGCTGAGAATACTGAGCAAATGGGTAAAAAGCTGTTCTCCTTCGATGCACTCAGTTTGAAAACCAGACTATCAAGTTGCTGCTAAGCGTAAAAAAAGACTCTTTATGTAAAATTACTACATTTCAAGAGTATTTTCTTGTTAGTAGTATTTAGTCAGTGCTTTAAATTAGTTATTCCACCTTGTTGTAAACTCACAGACCTAATGTATCACTTGCTGGTAGTTTCCTTCATGGGTTAAAGCAGAATCCAAAGACAAAAGTCAGCAGAAAAACTAAATCCTCCTTGAAGTGGCATCAACAGTTGGTCAATAAGGATGTGAAGTTATTGTTCTTACTGCAGCGCCATCTCTTTAATATCCCCGAATCTCAAACACCAAAAAGATGCAGCAGTGTGTTTTCAGAAGCTACAATTTGTCTTCATAGTGTGCCATCATTTCTTCCTTTCTCCCCCTCAGCTAGAATCCGTCAGCGGCAGAAGAAAAAGCCTGGCGTCTTATGAAAGAGGCTGTGGCTGCATGGATGGGAAGCAGAAAAGACATGGAAGCACAACACACGAACGGTAACTGTGCAACGTGTAGGGCGGGCAGAAATCCTAAATCCTTAGGAAGCAGTAATCCTGGTCTAGGAGATTTGTTAGCTGTGCGGAGTGAAACTCGACAGTGAAGGACAGTAGAATGTGATGGTACCTTTGTGGTAAAGGACAAATTAATGAGTCTGTTTAATGTCAGAAGGGGCTTCCTGGGAGGGTGTGGACAGGTTCATTCTACACCTGTCTGCCGCTGTCAAACTGTCCCAGTTAGGTACCCAGCACCCAGTTTATCTGGCTGCCTGGCTGGGGCTCAACTACGCCTACTTCTGCAAATAAAACAGTTTCGTTTAATCTAATGTCAATGCTAAATCTTGTTCTGGCTGAAAAAACACCATCACAACACCACCTACAATAACAGAACTAGGTAAGTTTCATGCAGACTCCTCACTGTGGGATGCAGCAGTCCCAGCACGTTGAGCGGTGTCAAACAGTGTCAGATTTCTGGACCTGGATCTGCCTGACCACCCAGACTGCCTGGCAAACAAGTGTCACATACTGAATATGGAACAGTTTCATTCACAGAGCTGACAACATCTGACTGTGAACCAACTTAAAGGACTGTGTAGAGAGGTGGCTGCAGTGACTCTGTCCCCTCCGCAGAACCAAAGAAAAGTTAGCTGAAAATCTACATGAACAATTCTACCTGCACAACATAAATAACTTTACTATAAAAAGAAACTCACAGCAATTTGTGTTTTATCTTAGAATTAAAAAGAACATTTAATCACCCCACTAGCTTGTTATTTTTTTTTTCTTTTGTAAAATCCTGAGAACATACATTTCTCAGACTTCCACAGCAAACACTGTACAGCACAAAGCAGCTGTAATCAGATTGTAAGTGCTGGATTCTCAGCGGGACACTTTTCACACATGAGGATTTAGATCAGCTTATTCATGTGTGATTACGAACGATATCCCAGGATGAGCACTAAAACATCTTTGTCTGTGTCCGTGTTTTAGGAAGTCCAGAGGAATAAGGTAGAAGACAAACTTGTGCATGATCACAATCAGTGACATTTCTCTGTGAGAAGAGAATGACTGGAGCACCAAGTCGTTTCAAACGTTTTCATAAAGGGAACAAATGCAATGAAACGGTCTAAATAAAAGCTGTGTTTTTATATAGAGCTTCAACTAGACAGGATCTAACCATCAGCAGATTAATGAACTGTGTGAAGAGATTATGTTAAAGGTTAATGGAAGATTCAGTCCATTAAAAAGTCACCATTCCATTTAATTCATTTCAAACAGGACATAATTCACTTCTGTCAATGTGCATGTGAAAATAAGATTCACAGTTACTGCTATTTTTATCAATCATCCATAGTTCATCAGATAATTTTATTATATCGACAGTCACTGGCTTCTATACGCATCAGGTTATCCCGTAACCTTACGTATTCATCCAATCATCCGACGTGATCAGCCTAGTTGCTTAAAGGTCTGTCACCAGCCCCACTGTAAAATCCCACTTTAACTTCCCACTATTACCTGGAATAAAACAGTGTCCTAGAGTTTGGAATGTCCAACAACTGTGTGAATGAAGGAGTACAACTGCTGGCTAACTCACTGTAACCCTTTTCTGGCCTTTTTTTCAGGCAGACATTTTAGAACAGGGGGGGCGTGGCCTGAACTGTGGCAGCCTGCTGATTGGTCCTGCAGCAGTCCTTAAAACACCTGCTTCTGCCCATGTAACCAGACCACGCTTGAACTCCAAGAGCAGGATGCATTGAAAATGTAAAAGTACAGTAAAACTGTAATATCTTTTTTTAACTACTGTTGGACAATAAATCAATTGATAACCTCACATAACAAAGTAACACACGTCCACAAGGAACAAGTAGGTCAGTGGAAAGTAGGCCAACGCCCTGGTGGCTAATTTCACTGCAAGAAATGTCTCTTTTTATTGTTCTTGCCTGGCTGTGACAGACTCTGGAGTCAAGCAATCTGTGACAGGGCACAGCCACTTGACCATTAAAGTGGACACTCGGGTCGACCTTCGAGTCTGATTAGTCTGAGTGTGAAGTGAAAATCCTCCCTGGGGGGGTCTCTGGGTTCTCAACAGGCCATTTAATTACCTTCCCCTTCCCCAGAAAGTAGGAAGCTGTTTGGAAGCGCCTGCTGCAGTAGTAGCTGCAGTCACCAAAAGCACAATACTCTCCAACGTCAGGCACAGCTGCCCCGCAAATGATCTCACGGATGGAGGAGTGTGGTTCTTATCTGACTTATTTCAATGTTTTTGCTCTAATCTAGTTTTAAGATTCAGCTTTTTCCCCCTCAATTGTTTTTCTATGAGCAGAAAAAATAACAAGAAATCTGTGTAAAGAAGTGATTGACGTGTGTTTTCTGCCAGAGTCTGTATTCCAACCAATCGCTCAGTTTCTTTTAGTTCACATGTGCTACTATTCTGTGTTTTTCCTTTTATTAAATCCAGTGATTTGCTGTGACAAAATGCATTGTGTTATGATTGGTAGTACCTAAAATAAATCACTAAATTAATTCATTCACTCTTTTAACAAGCTTATCCAGTAGTTAAAGCAGCACAATAATATTCACGAGCAATCACTAATTGCATTTGTATTCATACAAATTCATATGGGAGGCTGAAAGTAGGAAGGCTAATGAGCAGCAAGAGAATAAATGACATAGTGATGAGGACAATATGGTTTGTTTGTCTGCAAATGATCAAGCCTCAATTACAAGACTGTGGGTGAACACAGGTACATGCGCCTAATGATGCTTCGCTTATACCTCAATGATCCGCTTTGTTCTGTCATGTGGGATCCTGCAGACACAATCTCGCCCGGCACACTAGAAAGTTGCGAATCGAATCCAGCAGGGAGACGAAATAATGAAATGTAATCGCGGGGGGCAATTTGCAGGGAAGCATAGAGTCAAAAGTAATACTCATAGTGACAGATGCTGTGAGGAAGGAATCCAGAAAGCATTGTCCAGGATATAACGAACCAGGCAGGAACTTCACTTCACGAGATTTCAATTCAAGGTGAAATCCTGCCTGGAGAAAGGTGCACCAGAAGTCAGCTGGGATTTATCTCTTAAACAAAGTCAAGTCTCAAATGTCCTGGAACAAAACAAGAAGGATGAAAAACAATCAGACAGTGTTTATTATCAGTGTGTGTGTGTGTGTGTGTGTGTGGGTGTGTGTGTGACAGAGAGAACAACGAAGACACAGCATAAGCAGCTCCCTCATGGCTGCTATAAATACCTGGAACAGGATATTACATCAACCTCTGCACGGGTTACAGAACAAACCAGACCCAGAGCAGCTCTGTCTACAGAGTTTCTAATGCCCTCGTGCACCTAGCATTATTACAGCTCATAGCAGGAAAGGTTGCAGCAGTCAGACAGAACATGACAACACCCACAATAACACAATGAGACATTTGCTGACACGTGTGTGTTTAAAGTCTTCTTTAAACTTCATTCTGATAGTTATGAAAATGTTTAGCTCTCTCACACACACGCACACACACACACACACACACAGCTGTGCAGGCTGAAAGGTCTGGATGCAAACGTCAGACACGTCCACCATCCAATCATCAACAGTATGTTTCAAAGGAATGCTGTTCATCCCTTCTGTGGCATTACACACAGTGCGTGTGACTGTGAGCATGTACACATAACACCCACGCTCTCTCACTTTGGATTAGGATTTTCCAAGAACCAACATGAAAACAAGAGGGGGGCACTTCTAATGCTGCCCACACTTGAACGAGCGAGTAGCTCCTGCCTTCACTGTTGTTCCTTGTCCTCTTAAATCACTTCTAGGCAGAGACACCACTTTCCTCACTCTGGTCCTACCAACGTGCCAGTGCTTCGTCTGCTGCTCCTTGTTGTTGTGATCTATGTTACCTGCTGTTCTTTTCTCTCTCCTCTGTCCACTAACCCCAACCGGTCGAGGCAGATGGCCGCCCACCCTGAGTCTGGTTCTGCTGGAGGTTTCTTCCTCTTAAAGGGAGTTTTTCCTCTCCACTGTGCTCAAGTGGGACTGTTGGTTTTTCTCTGTATATATTGATATAATGTGTAGGTCTTTAACCTTACACTGTGAAGTGTCTTGAGATGTTGTGAATTGGCGCTATATAAATAAAGTTGAATAGGATTGACTTGAATTGCACCGCGTTTGTTTGATTAAAATAGTTCAATCAAGCTGCTTTTAAAAATAAAACATTTTACTCTGAATGTCGCAGACATAAAAGTCAGATCTCCTGTGCACTGATATCCTTCAGAAACTAAACACAAAAGTGCACAATGCTGCAGCAGTGCATTTATCACGCATTTCTTCCGCACGCTTCGTTTAACTCGGCCTCACTGCATGAAAGAGCAAGACCCTGGTGTGGAGTTACCAAACCGTCTGAAGCTGCCAGATGGCGTAGCAGCACAGAGAAGGCTGAGGCCTGCTGCTCAGCTCTGTGGGGGCACAACAACCATCACAGTGTGTGTTAGGAAGGTGTCGATAGAGAAGATTAGCCGCAGCTGAATCCCCTGAAACCTTCTCATGAGCTCACGGTCCTGCACAGTTCTATTAAATCACACAAACAACAGTTCAGGCAGAAATTTCATGCTGACGTTCTGACCAGAACAGCAATAACAGTCAGTTTTAGTTTGACGTCCCTGAGCTCATAGCCCCTCCGGCACACAGTGGGATGAATAATAAATGTGAACACAACATTCACATACAACTGAATGCTAATACACAGATAGGGCACAGGGATGAAGAAGGACCAGTGCTGGTATCAGGTCCTAGACTTAGCTGATTTGATGATCCAATCATTGAAGCCATAGTATTGTTATAGGTGTCGGGCAGTGACGTGCAGTCATCGTGGCACTGATAAGAATTCTTTGGTTTGTCCTCCCTGTGATCTCTACTCTTTGCTCAATATCACTGAATTAACACATTTCCTGTTATAGGAGCATGAGGTGAGGCAATGAGAAGCTGTGCTGCTGTTTTTAAGACTAAACAAAGCTTTAAATGTAATGTAATGCAGTGTGTCACAGTGTGAAAAATAGAGCATTGTGTCTGCACCGGTAAAAGGAAAGAGAAGGTGAGAAAGAAGAATCAGAGAGCAGCATCCAGCAGGCGGTAAACCTAAAAGCCAACGGGGTTATCAAAGAGGAGAGGATTTTAAAGATCTATGAGGGGTTGTCTACGGGACGAAGAGTGAAAAGCCAGAAATCGCTGAGGCTCAGGAACAGAGCTGAGGAACAGGTGAGAGAAAAAGTGTCAGAATAAACAACTCTGCTGCTCCACAGATTTCTCTTTGAGGTTTAGCTGTTAGCTTTCCCTGCCTTCTCACAGCTGCACAAGCTGCCACCGCTCTATTGAAGTGAGTTTTACTCTGAAAGATGAAGAGATAAAACAGAAGTGAACCGCACCCGTTGCAGTTGCCAATTATAGGTGTAGCTCTGGAACAGTTTCCAGGCTCAGTGCAACTTTTTTACAATTCAGAAACGGGTCGTTCAGGTCCACTGTTGACTGTCTCTTTACTATCATAACTACGTGGAATTTCACACAGCCCACTGTGACTTCATGCTGAATCCTGGGAGATTAACCTCCATAGTGTTAAAGTGTTCCTGGACAAGAGCCCTCGACACCTAAAACGTCAAAAATGTGTCCACTGTTCAGAGTTAAATTCGTGAAATCTGATATGATGATATGAAAAACATAAAGAGAAGAGTGACCTAAAGATATCGTTCAAAGATTCAAAGATGCTATATATATATCTATCTATACTGTATCTATTAGCTGGAGAGGCAGTAAGAGCTGACGAATGAGCAGAGAAAGGGGAATAAGAAATTGAATGAATCAGGTTGAACCAGTAAATATATATATGTAATATGTAAGCTGCTTTATACTGATGCACCAGTCACATTATATCCACATAAAAGTCACACTGTGACAAGACAGCGATCTGGTCTGGCAAGAAGCACAGCCTCAGTGCAGTGGTCCAGCAAGTCTCTGTGGAACAGTTGGAACCGATACTGACACACTGAACACCCGACGGCTGTCCCATTATCACTGCCAGAGAGACAGGCCAAGTGGCTGACACAGTTTGGATGTCATCACTTTTTGTGACACAGGTGAATTTGGTTCGTGCAAACTAAATAGTTAATCTATATATCCACAACCAGGACACCGCAGAAGCACTCTTCAGAGCCCATTGATCTCCATAAATCACTAACAGGTGTATCACATGGGTAAAATTAAAATAAAATCCTCCTCCTCCTTCTCCTATGATGGATCAGGCTCCATCATATCAATATACTACTCGACTTTAGAGTCCTGCTGTGACAAAATAATATTTGACATGCAGCTGAACCTGTAATATAATTATATTTAGATGCTACGTACCACAAAAAAATCAAAAACACTGTTTACACAGATTTATTTTAGCAAGTCAATCGACACTCACAGTCCCTACATGCACTAACTGTAGAGAGTGAACTAGGAGAGGCCTATTAGAGACATGCAAGCTGCAGAGCCGAGTACTCCAGCAGGGCTGTGTGACATGTGAGGAGCAGCTGGGAGCAGCCAGTCATCTGTAAAGAGTCTGACAACTTTCAAAAACTCAAGGCTAATGACCTACAACGGCATTTTTAATTCAGCAAAGCATCGATCAACATGGTTTTCTGCGTTCATGGCAAAATAAACTGAATATTCGCATAATGATAATCACAGCTGCTGAGACATGTTTCTGCACGAAATACATTTCTGCAGCATGTGCACAGAGAAAATAATCCACTGCTAATACAGCAATAAAGGGTAAAGAGTGCAAAGTCTCAAAGAACATGTTGCAGACGAAGTTCAATCCCAGAATACATTACCCATATGCTGCCTTTTGGAAATGGGCTTGCTAAACACTCGTTATCACGCCTGCTGGCTGCTGGAGCAGCATTTACAGCGGAGCAGCTGCAGAGTTGAGCAAAGCTTCAGGATTAAGCAGAAATTAAAGCAGGCTTTGATGTTACAAAATGTAATTAAGGACAATTCTCATCTAAGAAACTGTCTCAATATCAACATTTGCATTTTTTTTTTTAAAGGATGTCGACGCGTCAGTTAGTTTTACCCACATCTCTTCATCTGTAGCCGAACAAACCCTACAAAAAGCCATCTGACAGTTTCTCTCCAAATTAGTACAAACTAAATGCAAGTTAAGATTTAGTTTGGTGCAGACACAGGACGTTAAGTTTAGCACCATGACCCAATAAAAAACCTCGTATACACAAGTATAACTTAATTAATTTGTGAATGTATAAAAACGCCTGCAGTTATTGGCTATTTACTGAACAATATTTCTATAATAGATTTGATATGTATTGTTGATTTATTATCTCTACAAATGTGCCACAAACGGGAGAGCAGGATAAACAGTGAAACAACCCTTTAAACCTTTGTTGTGTGTACACCAGCATCCATCGTGTTTGCACACACTGAAAGAAACACTTAGTGGGACCTGAATGAGAACTGTTTGCCATCTTATAACCCGTCCAGCGTTTCCTGAACCTGAACTTTTCTGGGTCCACATCTGTGAGGAGACACAGAGAGGAAGGAAGACCTCAGGACACAAAGACTTGAGTTTCGATCAGGTCTCTGCTCTGCGGCTTTGTTATTGTGCCTTTTAATGGGGCTGCGCCTAAGGCCGTGAAAGACGTCTCATCGTCTGCTGGGGCATTCTTGTGACATGGCTGCTAATGAAACACCAGTGTATGCAGAGGCTCAGCCCTTCCTGCTCAGTGAGGTGAGACCCTTCAGCTACCATTTGAATTAACCTCAATCCACCTGCACATATTTCAGAATGAAACCTCAGCAATGATACATAATACAAATCGGCACCTTTTGGTAATGAGTCAGCGGTTGAAAAGCTAATTTTAGAGAAGTGCGCTGTTTACTTGTGCTCAGTGCTTGTGGGGTTTTTCGAGTGAATGTGAAAATCTATATTTGGACAGATGATTTGCAGATGATAGTTTAACAGGACAGAGCAAGTAGGAGGTGATAGGCCAATGTCCCTGAAAACTTGAGTGACGAAGAGCACACTTTGTTTGTGCACATGTTGCATCAGTCTCACTCCGCTGACAACTGTGGCACCAAGTAGGAAAGAATGGACGAAGCAGGCTAAAATGAGCTGACGATCAAATCAGATCGGCTTTAAATTAGACTGTGACACCGTCCTTTACTCTAAACTTAGCACATCTGCCTTTAAACGAAACACTTCAAACACCTCTGCCCTCTTCTTCTAGCCTAGATCTAATGTGACAGTTCCACAGCAGTATGCAGTAAACACACACACACACACACACACACACAAGGACAGGTGCATGATTGCATTACATTACATGAATGTCCAGGTCAGTCGCTTTTCCGTGCCACAGTTCATTATCTGTCGTTGTACATGCAAAGGGGTGAGTGTGCTGCAGTAGTCTATTCTGGCCTCATGTCAACGTGTCCCTGGACAAGACGCTGAACAGCGACGCCTCAAAGGGGCAGCCTATCCTCAAGAATTTCACCAAGGGGAATAATTAAGTATAGGTTTTACAACATTAGACCAACACTCATGTCATTCAAATTCATCCATCTGACCTGAGCGGCTGGGGTGAGACTAAGACAAAAGTACAGCAGGTAACAACAACGAGAACAAGCAGCAGACAAAACACTAGATGAAGAAACGAAGCATCGTCTGCTGACAAACCTGTGCTGAGCACATGTACAGACCACCCAGCATCTCCATCATGACTTCCAGTGACAGGATTTGATGAGCCCACATAAACGTTGGCTTTTGTCACTGGTGAACATATGTTCCTCTGATATGACAGTCGACAACGATGATGACTACTATTCATTTGGGATCACAAAAGGAGCCGTCACATGTCATCATCATTTTTCAGTTGTCAGCTGTCTGTTGTCAAACACGACAAGCCCCCAGAGTGTGGCTCCCAGAGGAGAGAGAGACAACTGGGAAGCATCATTAGGAACAAAGATTTCTGCACACAAACACCGTCATTAAACAGGATTTAATGTCGAATTGTGAGGCTGCTTAGATTCTGCACAGAAATCATAACATGTTGTTAACATTGTGTCTGCTCTCTCCCTTAGTTGTGCTCCCGCTCTCGCTCTCTCGCTCTCTCTTTTGCTCTCCTCCTCTCTCTCTCTCTCTCTCTCTCTCTATCGTTCTCTCTCTCTCTCTCTCTCTCTCTCTCTCTCTCTGTCTCTCTCTCTCTCTCTCTCTCTCTCAGGTATCCTCGATCTTGGAGCTGTGGTTGCTGGTCCTACCAACCTGCCGGTGCTTCGTCTGCTGCTCCTTGTTGTTGTTGTGATCTATGT
>JAUMHF010000024.1:1394264-1454391 GCA_032359275.1 Microctenopoma steveboyesi | reverse complement strand
CTTGCACGGTTTACGTTTTCTGTGTTCAAAATATCAAGTTACGCTCGTACGAATTGTGGCACAAATATAATTCCATAGTTCTCCATTCATCCACTCATAATTACAGTACCATATTCTTTCTCTAGAGAAGTTTTCTCTAGGACTAAAGTTTGTTCTAGCAGCCCACATGTATTTCAGTTACTGAAGCAAGAAAATCTAAATTTGGATGAGGAGGAGGAATCTGAAGAGGAGCTGAGGTGCGGCACAAACTGATGATTTAATGTGAGCATTAAACAGACTTCTAGTAATAAACTCAAAACATTTAATCTCATGCAAACATCTGACACTAAATATTTAAAAAACTACTTCCAGGTGAAAATTGTGGATGGGAGACGTGTTTTTCAAGGCAATGGCACGGGCTCAACCAGTTATGCGACTGTTTCACTGGACCTGACCCTGCTCATCATTTCTTGGTTTGCCATCAGTCAAAAGAAGTGGTAAAACTATAGCACCTAGACTAAAAGGTTCCGGGGGAGAATATGATGTATTCAGCTTATTTTTATTGGTTGCTGAACACATCCATTCTGTTAAATATGAAAGCTCATATCAGAACTCTTTGTCCAGGGAGGTCTAATGGCGTGTTTGTCGCTTTATAACTGTAGATGCAGATATTTGCGTACATTATTATTGCCAGATTTGTCACATTATTTATTGGTTGAGTTCAGATGGTGACATCACAGATGCTTGAATAGTGCCCGGCTCCTTCCTCCTCCCTCACTTATCAGGCCCAAAAGATACAAAGAACACTGAGAAACTTGAAATGTTCAGAGGAAAGATCCGGATGCCTGCTCTAGACATATTGGAAATATTCAGAAATAATGAGGAATATGACGTATTGATGCACTCCACACTGCAGTAAACATCAAAAGAGGATTAGCAGTTTATTTCAGGTATTTCTGAGTTCCTCTTCATCCCATAATTGCTTCCCTATCCTTTTGTTCTGACACTGTGGAGTAAACAGATGACAGATTTACATAAATGTAGCAGCGAGACGGAAAAGCACATCCTGATGTTGATGATGATGAACACGTGTGTTTGGTTGTTATAGCAGGAATTTGATCAATTCTTCCATAACATACATGCATTAAAAAACCTTGTTAACAACCTGTACATGGTGCTAATGAGATCATGAGATGTCCAGACTCCGTTTGAACTAAATGTAGATGCTGGACCTCTATTGCTGATACTTTGCCTCGATGCCATACCATTAATTAAATGCAGAGATGCTTTAACATCAACTCACCAGGCTTCTCTTGCAATTTGTAGCAGCTCACTGCCTATAGAATTGAATCATATGTAATGTCGAATTAATACATAATAATAATAAATATATTAATAATAATAATAAATTAGTTAACAGCTGTTCACGACACATCATGTTGTTCTCCACTGCTCCAGGCAAAGTGAGCTCAACCTCAGGGGAACAGACAAACAAACTGCAGAGTCACCTGACATCCACAAACTGCTGGAGCCATCAGCTGATGTTGAATGTTCGCTGCTCTGTGTTGACATTTTAAATCTCCTGCGGCAGACAGGCGGGGACGCGTGTCTGCCGTTGCTTCTTATTTGTCCTGGGCTTTGAAGTGATTGAACAAATCTCTGAAGACTCACAGGTAATTTGCTTTGCTCTAAACCTGTGCCATTCACAACAGGAGTGCCACGCAGAAAGGAGCCGAGTGAATCAAGTGTTATTTTAATTTCCATTGCCAAATTTTTCCTGTAAACCTGCTTCTTCTCTCACAGGGGCCACAAACAAACCACTGAAATGAACCAATAAATCACATTTGTCAACGTTTTCTTCACTCCACCACATCCCGCCTGCACTAAAACACTGAGTACGTCGACCCGGCGTGCTTAATAAAGTCCTTTAACATGATGTATTGTTTTAATCACTCCTCTGTCACAGATGAAGTCACAGCGAGGGAGTCACAGTTGCTGATGATCCATTTTCTGCCACATTTACATTCCTTGCTGTAACGTGTCTGTCACAGCAGCTAAGCGGGGGTCCAGCTAATTGGCCCTTTGCTGCTCAGTGCACAGGCTGAAAGCACCGTTGGAAACTATGAAGCAGGTCACATTACTCAGCAGAAAAACAGACACAGACTTAAAGGGATATTTCACTTTAAGAACTGCTCTGTTTTACACTTCACATTTTAAAAAGGTAATGTAAAATTAGAACTAATGAAGGCGACAGCTCAGAGGGGGGAAGTCGTGCTGATGTGGCAGAGGTTGGTGCTACTGTCTTGGCCAGCTCTCTGGAATTTTCAGAGATTCCACCGCGGTTAAATAAAAGTAACTTGAAGCGTTCCACTGCTGACTCACTGTGGACACAAACCTCTGGCTCTGGTTTGTGTGCTCTGTGTTCTTATCATCTGACTCTGCTGTTTCCAACAGGGTGCTTCATTCTCTTAACAAAGCAGCTGCTGCTGAACACAGTCCAGCCAGCGATTAGTTAGTAAAAGGCAGGAAAGAGAAGGTGGACTGTGTGCGATAATATTGTTGCTTGCTTCATAGAAAACTGGAAAACATGCAGGTGGGGTGTATAGGATGTATAAGCAGGGTCCAGGAAAACAGACCCGCTACATCACTGACACAGAGTTCAACACTGACCTTTCTAACTCCACCTGCTGACTTTTTTTCAAAGAGCACTGCTGCCATAAGAATTCTATTTCATGTTCCTTAAGCACCTTGGTGGGGTATGTAATAAGTAATGATTTGTCCTCTGTGAAGCACTTTTGAATAATTGTGTTTTATTATGATATAGAATTATGAATCCATATGTCAGGATGTGAATTGGAAAATAAAAAGTGTTCTGTGCCAGCTAATCAATAACAATAGGGTAGTGCATGTGTTAGAATCAGGAGCCAACAAAAACCGGATTGATTGCAGCAGACACTGAGAAACAGTGACATTGACAAATGCATCATTCTTCCTTCGCACAATATTGATGCAGCCCATGAATTTCAATTCTCTCTTGTGAAGCTGAAGGATTTATCTGAAAGTTGGTGTCATTCAATAAATCCTGTTCACACGGTGACGAAATGATCATCACATCTCATCTGGACAAATTTAAAGTTAGGATTTCCAGTCCCCTTTAGAATCTTGTCAATCCATCATCATCAAAAATGAATCAATTAATTCTATGACTGAAAACCTGTTGCTGTTGGGATAAAACCCAGTTCTTTTTGTGGGAATAAAAAAGAATTGGAACTTGAGGCAATGCTTTGAAAACTATTTGAAGACACTTATTTCAGCTTACAAGCTTCTCCATAATAAGTCAGTAACCTTAGAGCTATTGTTATGTGCAGATGCAGAGACCAATGACAGCTCTTCGTTTCACAGTCTGCTGCCTAGCAGCAACCTTCTATTGAAATCATCAAATGATCCTTTTCACTTCTTCCTTACTTCTGATTCATCTCAACTGTGAAAAACTGAATGCACCAGAGCATCCTTGAATGTAGAGTCAGGAAATCAGCTTTTAACACAGCCTCTGCTCACTGACACACAAAGACATTAAAACTTAGAACAACAAAATACTGCATTTCCAGACAAATCCATCCCAATTGTGATGAAACCGAGTGGCCGGCGAATGTTACAGGTGGATTTATGGCAAAGCTATAATAAAAAAAACAACCAATATAATAAGCAACAAAACCTTGACTGTTTTCTATAATACTGACTAATATCAATGTCAGTAAACTAGTTCTGTGGTATTGATTTCTCTCAGCCTCACTTGTTGCACGTACATAATGCATGAGCTCGACATCTGGGTGACCCACAGAGCTCACCTAACAACCTGCTCTACTGCTACGCTGTGGGCGTCTGCTTCTCTGCATGGAAAATACACACTGAGGTTGTATAGCTTAAACGCACACTGATGATTCTTTTGTGTCCTCCATAATGCAGCTGCAGATCCTACTGCAGCTGTTTGTGCCTCAGCCTTTCTTAGAAACCATGAACATGTTACTGAAGTGAATCAAGACCGCTGTGTGGTCTCACTCGTCATCAATGAAAAATGTCACCTCTCCTGCAAGCTGCTCTGTTATCGTATAATCTCTTCACGAATGTCTGCACAAACTACACTTTTATTAGATCTGCATTAATATGAGCCAAATCAAATCAGGCCTCACTTCAATAGACCTCTGAGTGATTCACTTTGGCATCGTTTGGCAATAGATGGTTCAATTCAGGTCAATTTACAGAGGGTTTAATGACATTTTCCCTTAGGCTATGGCCCTGGTTAGGTCACTGCCACACAAGTTCATAAGGAGCTGTTTGTAAGGGGAACAAGAGAAGAAGAATTGAACAAATGCAAATTATTAATAAGCATGAGCCTCTGCCGAAGACAAGATAAAAGAATTCTCTAATTCACTGAAGTCCCCATAAAGTTTGGCATTTACCAGGACTTACCAAAAACCAGAGCTCATACACCCAGAGAGGATGACGTTAAAACAACATGTGTAGAGTTAAAAATCTTCAAACGTACTTTAAAACATGTTGAACAATTAATAAAAACCATAATAAGTGAGCACGGTTGAGTGAGGACAGTAATGGACTCAAATCTGTCCCTGGAGTTTGTTCAGAGTGAAGCCTGGTGCCTCAGAGCCTGAAGAAGTCAGGTCACAGAGAGGAAACCGAGACATTAAAAGTCATTGCAGCAAGAGGAAGAACCGATCAATACCACCATCAGAGACAGGCGACGTTAAACGAAGTTACACAGGAATCACCTGTTTCGACCGGAGCGCTGTCCATGTTAGAAACGTGTCATTATTTATAGTGTTTGCTGTTGTAAAATAAGAGCATTGTTATGTAAGATTAGTGCTGGCTTTCCAGTTTAAGCAACCCGTAACGTGAAATAGCATGGAAAACAACATCCCAGGAGGCTCTTAAATGTGGAGCACGCTGCATGTTGCCAGCTGAGACAGCACATTGCACTAGAACAGCCAGAGATGCAGAGACGAGCGAGCATCTGCAAACTGCACGTCAGGGCTGAACTAGCTCCAGTCTGGTCTTAATCTCAAACTTGTCTTGGTCTTTGGATGGATGGTTGTGACTTGGACACGTCCTCTGATTTCTGTTTAGTTTGCATTTCAGCTCAGGTCAAGCGTCTGAATGTGATGACTCAGACTTGGACTAGGAGAATGGCCTGTAGTTAATGTGTGTATTAATATTCAGAGGAGATTTGGATCGAGATTTGAGGAAACTCAAACTCAAAGAATTTGACTTTGCCTTGAAAATGAAAAAGATTGAAGGCTTTGTTTCATGTTTGAACAGATTTAGAGGGCAAAGAGAAAGAAGCTGTATATGCTGACCGCGGGGAGAAAGTTCTCTTCTCTCACACAGACCAGATCTATCATGTTTCTCTCCTTGGAGCTTTCTGACTTTCACTGAGTGCCTCTGTCTGGCTTGTCTGAAAGTCATACCGTCTGCGAGTCCTTAGCTGAGGACTCACTTTGTGGTGCATCTTAACTTAATGAAAACTCGGAGCGATCACTTTATTATTTATTGTGAACCACACCACTGCGCACACACACACACAGGTGTCAATGTTCCATGTGACAGTTCCCCATTCAATTTTGATGAGTACCCACAGTACTGTAAACCACACAACTTCTTCTGTCTTACCTCCTCATTTCTCCCACTTTCTAGTCTTCACCTAAAGCTGAACTTTCATCTCCCACTTCCAACTTGCAGCAGCTTTTTAGGGCAACAATAAAAAAAAAAAAAGCGTAATGCATGTAACAGTAAAATTAATGTTGTAAAATTGTTAATCATGCTGTTGTAAAGAGGATCGTTGAAAATGCTCATGACTGTTCTTCTCTTTTCTTTAAACAATCCACTGGGAAGATGAAGAAATTTCCTTTAGCCCGTTTTAGACGTGAAGAAGAAGAGTCTGGGCGTACTGTCCCAACCAAATGTACAACGCATTCGCTCAACTGCAGGCTAAAAACCTCTGAGCTGCCGTGGCTACATTACTATAACTAAGCCTATTATCCATTGCACTCTTTATTTGCATTGCTGTGTCTGTTTTTATTCAGGTTATATGCTCAGGCTGAGGGAAAGATTTCTGTGTTTCTATCTACCACCCGTCACCATAAGTGGAATCAGATGAAGTTCGTACATATACATAAAGGACGCATATCTTCAAACAGCCTCATCAAAGTGGACACAGTGAACGCTCCCAAACCACAAAGGAGAGGAAACTGAACAGCAGAATGAAGAGAGAGAGAGACAATGTGGGCTGAAGCTTTTGGCCTCGTTTCCTCTCTGGAGGGAAAATTAGCCAGCTAACAGACAACTGTGTTCCTGCTGCAGCTGTCAGCGACTAACCGCCAAGCTAGCAGTATTTAAAATCAAATGACTTTACAAACACATATGGACGCGTGTGCACGTCTCCAGATGGCTTCATTCGCTAAATCTAAAGCACAAGCTCATGTTTCAGTGACTGACATAAACTCATATGGTTGGATTTTACAGGGACGACAATGATCCTGGTCACAGCATATTATTAAAGTCATCCACAATCATGTTTCACTGGTTTATTGTACTCTGTTAGCTTTCAATCATCCTCAGCGCTATGATAGCAGCTATGAAACAAGAAGAAATACGCACACCAGCAAGAGAATATCACCAAGTGTCAAAAAGAGAACAATCAGCATGACATCAGCATGACGAGTTTGTCCGAAGCAGCTGACACACTCCTTCAGGTTTCAAACTAACCTGAAAGCCACAGCACATCCTCTAGCTTCACCTGACACAGCTGAGGAGACACGGGAAGAGGTTCCCTAGTAGCATATGAGGTTTGCGTTTCTAGTCCCGGGAATGTAATGGACTTTTTAAAACGGGGACAATGTGTTAATTAATGTGATGGCGCGTCTGTGTCCCTGGATAAGAAAAGACACATTCGCTGTTGTTCGCTGTGACAAGCTGTGATAAATGAGTTCGATACACAGAGAAACGCCGTAGCATTTAATTACTGCGTACTCTAACTGGGGTATATCTCGAGTGCTGGTCATTAACAAAGTGGCATCAAAGAATCTGTAGCTGCAGCCGTTCAATGTGTAGCCATGTGAAAAATGGACTCAGTGTGAAAATGGATTGCAGGGTTTTTTACTTATACCTGGAGCAAGTTCAACCTGAGCCCAGACTGTGCACAATACTAGAATCTACTGGAAAGACAGTATGCTAATGAGGCTATAGTTTGTTTGCAGCATGCAGGGTATTTGTTAGAAGAGCCACAGCCATTGTTTTGTAGAGCAGAGGGACTCATTATTTCTTCATCCATGAAGGATTAAAGCAAAACAAACAAAACACCATAAATCACAAATTGCACTAAAGCTGAGAGAACGGAAGTAATTCTTTGGATGAGCCTCCAATAAAGCTCAGTTCTGCCCCTGGTTTATGAAGACGCAGCAACATGTTTTTACAGACACTTTAATCTATTTATATGATGTATGACACACTCAAGCTTAAGTTAGGAAATACCAGAACAAAAAAGTCTGTAAGCTAATAAATTTCAGCCTCCCAGTGTATAGATTCATTTGACTGCGGTAGTTCACTAGGACATATCCCAGCCTGGCCCCAGACCTTTGATTGCTCCTGTTGCCTCTGGTTGATTCAGAAGTGGAAACTGCGCTGATTGAACAATCAGATAATCAGAGCTCTGCAGAAGACATTAATGGGGTCGTCATCGTTTCGTGCCAGAGAGGTTGAACAGTTGCCACAAAAGCTGGAAGTAATTAGACGACTTAGGTCGACAAACACAAATAACAACTCAGAAATGGATTTGTCTTTAAACAATGTGAAAACTAAAACAGCTAACGCCAAACCGCCTAAACACAAGTCAGGATGAATAAAGAAATGTGCCCATTTAGATTTAGAAAGTGGTTGATATAAACACTCCACTAACTCTACAGTGGTTTGATGATTTGTCACCAACTGATAAGATTATGTCTCAAAGAGTTAGCATTGTCACACCAGAGTGGATCTGGAGAGGGACGACATTCCTGTTGAGCTTTTTCTCCTTCTGTGGAAACACAATTAGTTCCAGACACTTTGAGCAGCTAGTGGAGGTGTCGCTAGGTGTTTAACACTTAGTTCTTACGGTAGCATACTGAAATCAGCTGGAATTATCACTTTTGTTAGCGACTAGGTCACCTTATTCCAGGCTTCATGAATCATGTGACCTGCAGTCACGACTCTTCTATCTCTAGTGTTCTGCGTTACACATAAAGGAGAAAAGAATGGCAGCTATCTGAAGACTGCAATGTTGAGTGAAGACGTTCATTCATTACACTTAAAGTAGAACACACTCTCTGTGTGTCTCCAATTCCCAAAGGGGAATTAAAAAAGTGATATACAGTAGAGCCCAGTACACATGTCCTCCATTGTCCTGCCTTTCAGCTGATTAGTCACCGGTCCACAGGTCAAAAGCAACTTAAAGAAACCAAAACACCACAATCAATGCTGGGCAGAAAACCACATTCCAACGATGATATATTTTTAATGAAAGAGGATCGCTCCACACCACACCACCTCCTACACAAACACATTTTATATCAGTGCAATATTTCATACGTATGGAGTAAATGGCACATGCTGGATTTTTTAAATTAACCCTTCAGTCAATGGTGATGGTGAGTCATGATGCAGGGTGTGATTCCTGGCCCTGGGTTGAATCCGCAGCTGGTCCTGTGCATTTCTCCCTGTGATCAGAGGACAGCCCGCTTTACCTACTGAGCCAAAGAGGATCACTGTGCAGTCTACAGTTACACTGAGGTGAAGACACCAGGAAAGCCAAGTGTTGCTTCATTTAAATCTCCACCTTTAACCTTATTATTTTTTTATCCCACTTTGATCCAGTGTCTCTTGCTTTTGTGTCTCCATAACAGTTCTGGGATCAGAAGCCTTCTGACTATTCTCTATATAGTTCAAAGTCTTCAAAAAACTTTGCTTTGTGGCACCTGTAGTGATGTAAACACGGTGTAATCTTGTGAGGCATGTGAACCACTCTTCTCACTCCCTCAGCACCGTGTCCCTCACCCCCTGCTGTGCAGCCTGACAGATGCAGTACCGGCAGAAACGGGACACTCTCTGATCGCTGCAAGGTGTAAAGGTTAACATGCCGAGCGGGGAGAAAACTCAGCTTCCGGGGGTGGGGGTGAGGGGTGGCAGGTAAAGTGCACAGACTGAGACTAAAAGTGAGAAGAGCTGTAGTGCCAGGTGTGATGTGGCTCAGTGTGGCATCACCCTGCACTCTCTGTAAGAAACACATTTACACATGAAAACGCCGTCAAATAAGAAGGTTCAAACATCCTTTAAATGGGATGTGTAACGTTATCCTTCATTCACTCACATGAGACCAGTTCAAACACTGATCCAGGGTTATCTGAGGCAGTGCGACGTCATCGTTTGCTCCTACGTTTGTGTCTCTGCACCGGTAAAGTGCAGAGCTGGCCTGCATCACAGCAGCCAAACTGAATTGATTCATTTAGCTGTTCTCAAAGGACGTGGTGACATTTCCTACCATTATCGTCGTCCTGACCTTTTACTGGTCCGATGGGGGGGAGTTGGTAACAAGGGGGTCAGCTCACCTACAAAGACTGAAGGAGATATAGGGCACAATCCACTAACTGCTCAGCAGAAACCGCAGACAGACGCGGCTGGAGACATTTTATTTTTAAATTTTAAATGGCTGCATAAGGAAAATCATTGGAGACTTTCAGTGGACATCACTGCAGCATCTCTGAAACACATCTCCACAGCAGGTGACCAGATTGGAAACGCCGAGTTCCAGATGACAGACACGACACAACAGGTTAAAATGCTGGCTACCGATCCCTGCCCCTCTCCAGCACCACCACCAACATGCACTACACACACTGTTCCCAGCTTACCACACTCTCTGACAGTGCAGTGCAGTGGTTAGATAATGCGCTCATCTCCTTATATCGGAACTTTTGCTCGTTGGCACCGAATCAACTCTGAATGTCCTGGACTCTTCTCACAGACACATCTTCCAATTAAGTCCTTCACCTCATCACCTCAGCAGAACCGGACTTTTCTGTGTAGCACATCTCCTCATTTCACGTGGGACCATAGCGCCGGATGGGGTAGGGCTGTGATGTCCGTTCTGGGCTCTGTCTGCTTGTTATTAAAAACTTCAGCAGCCCACCACCATCCTGCTTGAGTCTGAGCAATTAAGGCTGTCACACAAAGTGCGGTCCGTGAATTCTGCCTCGTCAATTTACAGTAACATTTGGATCATTGCACATACGCCGTAGGTCACATATCACACGTTGGCAATTAAGAAGCAAAGGGAGGAAAAGCACTGCGAACAGATATCAGGGGTTTTGTTTTTCATCCAGGCTTATTAGGCTAGTATATTTTTAGCCAAATGATCCTGCTAGTCGGGCAGATCATTATCATAGCTTCAGATTTGCAAGGTAGAAAAACTGATTCATCATTTACACCCATGTTCCAATTTCTTTTCACCTTACACTGTGATCAGAGTTGTAACATTTCTAAATGATGCTGCTAAATGATTTGTTTGATGTAAAAGTCATGTGATAAGTAATGCAAAATATTATTTCTAATAGTGTGCACTGTTTGATTTTTATCTGCCAGTTGCTGGAACTGGACATGAGATCTCACAATGTGCACGTTTCACTGTGTAAAGCAAAAATTTCCAGGAGCTTCCTAAAAATAGCTGAAAGCTCCATATCAGTGCAGATCTTGCAGACTGAAGGTAAATCACATTAGTCTTTCATGTGCACTAATCCGTGTCTTTCACTGTGAATGTTGATAATTACACGATGAGATGAGCATAACTTTCCACATCCTGAGACCGTGGAGGCCTGATGATCAGAGCCGGAGGAATTATTTACATCCTAAAGGTTGCAGTATTGCAGATATAAAAATACTCTAATACAAGCAGAAGCTGAGATTAATGTATTTCATCATGTACTTAAAGAAACCAAATATTTGAATATTTTATTTACTGTTGGTAAAGATTTGTGCGAGTTGGTAAAATAAACATTTCATATATTTTAGGTATGTAGAAAGTGAGACAATGAGCTAACAGGTGCATTATGGGAGACGAACGAGGTGATATGTAGTGCTGCCTTTTTTCCAATAACCCTTCAGATGCCCTCCCTGCTGTGTCTCTCCCCCCTCTTTGCCCGTGTCCTACATATTACGTCTTTCTCTGGATCGTACGGCCTTGGACAGTAGTCTGACGGGAGTTGGGAGACGTTCTATTTTCAGCGTGATTGTTCTGCAGGAGGGCACCGCTTCACAGCTGACGACAAGGACGGATCAGACGTGAAAGGTCCTAACATGAGGCTTTAACTTCATGTAGCAGAAGGTTGTTTTGCTGTAACCTGCAGCTTCAGACATTTTGATTCATAACTTGAGTTCATTTACATGTGTCTGGCAGAAACTGGATTCTATTTTATTTATCTCAGAGGGTGACCTCGTTTATAACCTACCAGTGAACCTGACCTGACTCCAAACAGAAGGAATAAACTACATAAAATCTGTCAAAGGAATGATGCAATGGATCCACACACACACACACACACACACACTCACATAGCAGGTGTGCACAGTGCACCCAGATCACTGTGCTGTAAATAAGAAACCAGGAGGATTGTCTGTATATTATGTAAGAAAACATCTGAGCAGGAGTATTTACTTTTCTCCTTCATTACAATCCTTCAGCTGTGAGAGTAATAAAGTGTCTGAAAGGAGAGAGCTCTAGGTGCGCGCCTCTACTGTCTCATGCATGAGAAGGAGGGAAAATGACCCAACAGCCTCAGCTATTTGGCAGCAACGCCGTTTTAGAGACGATCTGAAGCACCAGTTAGCTCTGGAAAAGTCTCTGCAGGGAGCAGATGGAAACTGATGGAGCTCGTCTTTCGGATGCTGAACTCCTCACAAACTGTCGGTGGACTGGATCAGCTCATACACGCACACACAGACGGTGCTTTCACAGACTGACAGTGAACACAGCACTTTTAAATCACGTGGCACCCTCCCATCCTTCCACACACACAAACACTTTTAGCTGCTAGAAGACGGCGCCATTTGTTTCCCATCCATCAAAATTGTGCCACAGCTCTCCATATTCATCTGCCTACAGCAGAATGTATTTGTCATTTAACAATCTTTCCTCTAATGCTTGAGAAGCTCGCCTCGCAGGATAAGCAGACTGTCTGTTGTTGGAAGTGCTGTGAAGCGCGCCACCTGTCAAGGGTTTTTGTTGCGCGTGTCAATGGAACTGCTGTCAGCAGCCAGGCCCCTGACTTCAGAGGAAGATTTCACTTTCTTTCTGTCAACCTGGCCAGCGGACACAAGCGGACGTGTCTCCATGCAGTGCTGCTTTACTCCAGTGTGAGATTACATTAGACTGCAAAAGTCTAATTTTCAAGCAACTCAGCCCAACTCACTGTGATGTCTGTGACTGTTCCCCTCCTGAATGAGAAGCTTAGCCCTAAACAAAAAAAGGCCCAGAGGGAGTGTTTGGAAAGCTGAGGTGTCCACCTCAAAACCTCAGAAGATGATTCTACAGCTACTAAGCCAGAAGGAGCAGGGATACTACATTTACTCAAGTATTGTACTACAACAAGATACATGTTTGTCTTTATTTTTACCATCTCATTGCTAGATCCTAATATACCTGTTCCATCACATGTGCTGGTTTATGGGAATGTTTCACTTTTAATGTCCAGCATAATACTATGTATATAATAAGATGTGAGTAAAGAAAGTAACGTTTATGTGAGTAAAGAAAGTATTTATTGCAGCATTTAGGAGTCACACTGTCACATTGACATAAATAAGGGATTTGAGTACTTCCTGGTGTTGGTGCACGAGGAGCACAGACTGACACATGGACCATTATCCACTACTCTCAGCTAGGACACATAGTGATGACTGTCAGAACATATTTGCAAAGGAAGGGTTATACAAGGTGGGAAAAAAAAGCAGGTCAGGCAGCGTTTCACTTTTTTATAAAACTCCGTGCACCAACTCCTACACCCCCCACATTTGGAAGCTTCTCCAAGCCGACACACTTTTACACAGCTGAGTAAAAGCAGCTGGAGGACAGTCGTGCTAAAACATATAAAAGTGATGCTCCAAACACTCACTGGGTGGTTTTCACATTTATTTCAGCAAAAGTATTTGATGTCCAGTCATTTGCACAATGGTTAAAGTATGTAAAACAACACAGATGGGAGCAGAGTAGGGTCTTAAACCTCAGGAGAAACGTGACTGAAGTCACCACAGTAAGCTAACGTACCCTGTAGGCCCTGGAACGATGCTTTGAGCAATATTAGGTAACAAGGAGGGAATTCTGCAGACACACACGCTGACAGGACTGAACAGCTGACAGGACTCCTGCACCCTCAATGCATCGTAGGACAAATGACAGAGAGTGCTCATAATTAGCCTTAAAAGCTGCTTAGTGTAACATCCACCTGGCAGCACTGCATTAATTAAAGTACAATTACACTGTGCTGCTCATGCTCACAATGACAATCAACAAGTTGTCTGCTTAATGCTGCATCCTCGAGACCCCCAACTTCTCATCGCTACCTCCATCTTCTTACATATGTATGTCCTAATAAATCACTGTCGCTACACTTCACTTAATAAAGGAGATTTTCTCTTTAACTCCTGCAGCTCTCCTCCTGTCACTCGTCTCCCCCCACTGCACCCTGCCTGCACTCCCTTCTCCACCTGTCTTTGTATGGTTGACCCCATGTATTCAAACTCATCTACCCTCACTAGCTCTATTACTCCATCAAACATCACATCTGTGGTGCTTCTTCTCGAAGTGAAACCATACTGCTGCTCACCTCTTCTTAAACCAGCTGGGTTTGGCTCATCAGCAGTTGTCTTCAATTTAATAATTTCTCACAGCAACTACAGAACCACACAAGAGACAGTGAACGTGATTGAATACAATACGAAGGTGCAGGGGGCCGTCACACACACTGTCTAATGAAAGAGTGTGAAAGTGATAAAGGAAGTAATTGTCAGCTTTCATCAGTTTAAAGTAAAACTAGACACTCTTGACCTGATGAGAGAGATTTGCTGTCATAGACAGGCGCTAAGAGAGCCAGCTGGATGTGAAGATGTGTGGAGATGTTTTAAGACGTCTAGTTAAAAAGAGGACCACACCAAGACTATGTCCCTTCCTTAAATTTGAGTGAATCTTGAGGAGGCTTGAGTGAATAAGCCACCTTGAGTAATGCAGACAGAGAGA
Source organism: Microctenopoma steveboyesi (assembly GCA_032359275.1). Classification (NCBI taxonomy): domain Eukaryota; kingdom Metazoa; phylum Chordata; class Actinopteri; order Anabantiformes; family Anabantidae; genus Microctenopoma; species Microctenopoma steveboyesi. The sequence continues at coordinate 1,440,080 of JAUMHF010000024.1, read as the reverse complement.
TGGTGCATGTTCAAACTCTCCATTGTGATTAAACTGATTAGGTATGAAAGGCATCAAATTCAGATTTGGCCAGATTCTCACACATGTGCTTTTTCATGGTGCTTCTTCTTCACACCTGCTGTTACTGCTGCTGCAGTCACTGGGGAAATCGACAAGCATGCGGCTGCGTCTGTGTGTATTTCACAAATTCTTTGCTAATGTTGGCTTCACTGTTTGTTTTTGATGACGCGTGATGAATCGCTGCCAGAACACCACATGCTGCTACTTCAGATGGGAGCGCATCTTTACTACTGCGACTTTTAGTACATCCCATTTATTTCACAATTAATCCATTCATTTCATCAGCTGCTCCTATCTGTTCAGACAAAGCTTTATGCATGTCTCTCCCATCGTCTCACTTAAGTTCCTCCTCCACTCCGTCCGTGTGCTTTAAACTGAAGTCAAGCAGCCACATCCAAAACTCCATCAGAGAACTTAATTCAGCTTTCTGGAGGCAGCACTCTGCATGACGTGCCCTAATTCATGATGCCGTCCTCCACGAGTGTATCAGTGAAAATGACTTTAAACAGCACACTGCACAAGAAACTCCACCATGTCTCAGTGATGATTAGTGATGAGCCTCAGGATAATGGAGCATTATTCAGATTTTTCACTGCCAAAAGAATAAAAACTATGTCACTATAGAGCAAAATAGCTGATTTTACAGTGTGTCTACTGTGAAAATCACACAAATGCTTCTCAGGCAGGTTCAGCAGTTACTAGTCGAGTTTGTTTTTTAACTGCAGAGTTATAATGGGTGTTTGCTCCATCTGTGTTTTAAAGCCGTGCGCTTTAAGAGAAGGTCACTGCACTCAACCAAATACCAAAGACAAACTCCAGAAAGGAGTTTACTGAGTGGTAGGACTGATAGAGATTATAGTATTACATTTTCTATATTAGAATATAACCTGCAAAAGAGATTTTTTCACTTGATACGTTGGAGATAAATCTTATCCAGAGAGAATTAGAAGTAACTCTAGGACAGTTGTTGGTCTCTTGAAAAGGGCTGCGCATGAAAAATCTGCCTTACTGGCTCTCTCTGAGCAGTGTGGAAATTAATGTATGCATCATTATTCAGGTGTCTGCACAGCTGAAACGCACACACACACACACACACACTAAAGGAAAGTACTGCATTGTGTGAATTGTGGAAATAGTTTTGGGAATTTTATATAGAACCGATTCTTCAGAGACAACACGATGAAAAGTGCAAACCAGGAGTAGGTCATTTAACATATGCTTCAACAAGAATTTAAATGTGTGTGAATAATGTGAGATAAAACATTAAAAACTCATGAGAAAACATGCATTTGAAATGATAATAAATAAATCCTGTATTAAGACGATTTTGGAATAATCAGGTGTTTTCTTAGGTCAGGCTTAATAAAAGCCAATATTTGCATGTTCAATCAGGTTGAACAGGTTCACAGACTCAAAATGTGCTCTACCAAATGGCTGAGCAGAACCGTGAAGGGCTAAGTACCATGTTAGTAAAAACCCGCAGCTTTTATCATCAAAGTATTAATTAAATCGAGTTTGACCTGTTCGAAGTGTCAGTCCCTCCAACAAATTAAACGGCACTGAAAAAGACCTCCTGCACTAAAGGAGCCACAGCACAGGCAAAAGTCTGGTAAGTAAAGAAAATCTGCAGCGTTAACGCAGACCGATGTCAGCCGAGGCGTGTGTGTGTGTCCAAACGAATCAACTTACATCTTCTGAAAAATGTGCTGATCAGTTTAAAACGTTCCAGAATACTAAGATCAAGAGGGACGCAGAAATCATATCAAAGAGAATTTTATATTCTGAATATTATGTGGCGATGCTACACACGCAGTGTGTTAAAGGTCTGGAGGTTGTAGAGACTGCATGTTAGATCTGTTGATATCTGTGTAATGCATCGTGCTCTGTGTCTCATGGAATATTTATATATATATTTTGGGCCACAGTACAGGTGTGATTTTTTTTTCTCATGCCATTTAAAATAAAACCATATCCTGACACTGGAACTACATGTGCATGCGTTGCCTTTTCTAGATTCTGCATTTAGATGTTTAAAGTCAAAGATCTACATTTTGATATTCCCTTTAAATATGAAGGTTCCATGATAATACTTGTAATCATTTTCTGATTTATGAATAAAAAGCCTGACAGCCTGATATTTCCATATTTCCAATTATGCATATTTTCTGTCACAATAAAGCAATTTCTAGAATTATTAAGTGGGGGGGTGAGTTCAGACCTCAGGACACTGTACCAATGAACACAAACAGGAGTGAATGAGAACATGCACCAATCCAAACGCACCATCAGAATCAGCTCAAAGCAAAACCCCACCATGAAGCTCTAATCAAACTTTTAGAGAAACACAATCAAAGCAAAGCAGTGAAATCAAAAACGTGTTAGAATTCAACCGCATTAAATAAAGTGATATATAGCATCAGGAAACAAGAAGTAGCAGCGGTAACAGAGGAGTAAAGGGTTACGTACTGAATCTCTGAGGCTCCAGCTCCATGCTGCTTGCTGCCGAGTCGCTAAAGCAACTGACACCAAAGAGATGTAGAGCGCAGAGTAATATGCTGCCTAGCTCTCTCTATCTCTACCTCTCTCTCTCTCTCTCTCTCTCTCCCCTCTGTGTGTGCGTGTCTCTCTGCCGAGAAAGAGCTAACCTAATTCTCCTTTTTTCTCTCATCTCTCGTGTTCTATCTTCTTTACCTCATCTCGCTCTCTGCCCTTTGTTTCTCTGTTTCTCTCTGTATCTCCATGCAGCATCCTTTGGTTGCCATGCACACCAACTGTGTGTAAAGACTACCCAACGATAAAGGTTCGGGCGTGTTGTGTTCACGCTGAACATCGGTCGGGATTATTTGTGTGACAGAATTTGACATTTGCATTTCTCCACATGTCCTGAAGAGCAGCTCCAAGTTAGCTCCCAGTCTCTTAGTTTCATTTCAGTGAAATCATATCTGTCCATCAAGCACAAAGAGAAAAACATGTATTTTCCCTGAAGGGAAGAGGTTAGAGCTGCTGGTCAGTTTTTCCATACTGAAATATCTCAAAACCCACTACATGTAATGAAATAAAATATTTATTAGGGGACTGGGTCCAAAACAAAAGAAATAACAAATACTCTGCACTGTGCCTGAACGCATAAGGCCAGCTCTGCTCACAGGCGATTCCTGGGATATCGAGGAGAATTCAATATACAGGGAACTGTGAGAGGATGAGGCACGTGTCCATGAATCGTGTCCGTGACTTGGTATTAGAACAGTTGCACCCAAGGTTGATGCTTGTTCTCAAAAAGCTTTTAGATGATTAGTATGAAGTATGACCAGCGCAAAACCTGTAAGCCAGTAGATATTTGATTTCCCTTGTTGTCATCTGGCATCAAATCATCATTCACTATTTTCAATCTCAAAAAATGTGTGTATTTAGCAAATGTTAACAATGTGCAACCTGAAACTTTTATGGTGGAGACAGCAGCTGACACCCAGACTCACAGAATGGCCTGGAAACAGTGGAGAGGTTTTTCTTTTTTACTTGTGATTTAAAAGTAGCTTTTAAATATGAGGTGAAAAATAAGCCAGGAAACAGAATGAGGCTCTTTTTAATACCCAGCAGTAGTTTAACTAGTTGTTCATAAGGTTATGAGATGGGAGCGGGGGTGAGTCAGATCATCATAAAACCTCCACCACTTACTGATTAGTGCGGCATTCAGCTGCCGGGCTGAATCAATCCTCTATGGGCATTTTTCAGTTCAATCTCATCGTTAAATCTCTGAGCTTACAGGCTTTATGAAACTAACAATATCCTGTTGTCAACTGCAGATTCATCACATGAAGGAAGCAAGATGCTCCCAAATTGCTTTTCTGCTGCGGCTACAGTCGGAGGAAAGCACGTGATAACGCTCAGTGATGCCTATGGTGCATTCACTTCTCGCAGGACGGTGGAACAATTACTGTGCAATTATGGAAACAGCGCCTGGTTTTCAAGTCCTCTGCAGCTACCAGCCATGATCCTGGGCCCCGATAATATCACGCCTGAGGCTGCTCTCATGATAAGACACTGATACCAGCTGCTAGAGATGAGAAAGAACACAAAAAGATGGGATTCATTCAGGTAAAACATAAAACGTGTCAGGAGAGGCTAATGTTAGTCATCATCAGTGTGAGAGTGCTGCACAGAATGAGGAAAGTAATTGCAATGCATGCGGAACAGCCAAAGCTGCACTCCGGCCTTCGTGTGTGGCATCGTATCATCTAACACCTGCAGGGGACTCACCATGTACAGGTGCAGGGAAGGTGCAGCACACAGGTTGTGCAAATAGAAGTATACAGTATATTGTAGTACTTTTACAGAAGCTGCACATCGTCAGTCCTGCAGTGCAGTGCTGAAGAAAAGAAACGCGGTGGAATCATCGCTTAAATTATGTAACGTATTCTCTGTATTATTTATTCATTAACTCTGTTATTTTGCATAACTTTTACAGTCCTCTCAGTCAACACATGCTCCCATTCAGAAATGTTGTTCTTTTTCTAGTTTGTTCTGTGGCTTCGTTCCCTTATTTAACATGTTGCTGTTTTTCTGCTGTAATGACCCAGTTACTGAGAAAGATGAAATTTTAATCAACAAGCTAAGTGTGAGAAAGGATCTCTGTATAGTTTAAAGTGGCTATTCATGCACAGGAAAGCTACAAACTGTAAAGGTGTTAACCGAGATTTAACATTCTCCTTACTTTTTCTCTGAGGCGAGGAGGAAAATGGCTGCACAGAAACAGGCAAGATAATATTTCCTACCACTAGTTGCCACATATCTCTAAAGCATGCAGGCTTCTGGGGCTGAAATGAGACTGTTTCCATGGCGGGATGTCACACAGACCTGACAACACACTCACTCTCCCTAGGTACTTCAATTACACTGCACAATTCATTCTCAGAGCTTTGGATTCTTTTTCCTTCAGCAACACCTGTCATTACCCAGAGGGGGCCGCTTAATCCATAGCGCCTACAAAATCTGACACAAAAGTCTCATTGGCATTCTGGAGTTAAGTGCTGTGAGGGCAGGTGAACGAGCTGCAAATTCTACCGAAGCCATCAAAGTGAACGTTCAGATGGCTCCGTCTCATTTAAATGAAACGCTGACCGTAGTTACCGTGTGGTATAAATACTATTCAGAGGTGTGACAGTGCGGGCGATGTGCACATGATGGACGGAATGAAGAAGGAAATGGACATGGCAGAAACAAAATACAACAAACAAGCGACAGAACAAAATACTCAACTTACTCAGCCTAAAGCAAAAGCTACATATGGCCAATTAGCAGCAGCAGTGTTTGATGAGTCTGACAGCACCTCTACAACGGAAGAAGTCCGAGCAAATTTCTACTCGAAGAAAATGAAGCTTTAAACTTTTCATGAACAGATTCAAGGTGAGAGGTTAAGAAAGTTAACTGTCAAATGTTTATGTATGGTCCAGTGGGAGGAGCCACAACTAGGTATAAAAAGACTGCTTGCAGACTGACGGCAACCGATCTTTGCCCCGCCCCTTTCATCACATCATATTTAATACTTCACCAATGAAATGCCCACTGGTTAAAGTTGTTTTATTTTGTCTTATCAGCTGCAGCAGAGTTTCTTGGCCATTGAAGAAACACAATTAAGAACGAACAGCTCATCCTGCCATTCCTGTGAAGGCCATGCACATGGAAATCAGCATGCTTGCTGGACACACGCCCGGTGTGGAAGGATGCAATCTGGGATTTTAGAATCATGTCTGACCAGCTTCCAAACATGGTCACGGTCTTCCTGAGGAGGCTGCAAGCTCTCAAGCCGAAGATTATCTGTATTAAAACCTGAAAACGCTTCACACTTCACAGCCCCGCTGGGTAGAGACTAATGAAGCCAACTCAGTGTGCAGGGTGTGGGGAATCTAATAAACCGCTTTATACCGGCACCATAGTTTTTCATGCACCAACATTTAACATTTACTAGCATCAGTTCTTTTAGGAAAACTGACCTGCAAAATTTGTGAAGGTATTCGCGGCTGCATGTCTGCTGACGGACAGCCTACAAGAATCCGTGTTGGTCTTACAGCCATTAATGTCACCCCCCATACACACACACACACACACACAGCAGGGAAGCGTAATAATGGTGCATAGATTTGTGTCAAACTTTTTTTTGCATGAGGACCCCTGTAGGCTCCTGCAGCACTGTCACTGAAATGAAATAGGAGCACTTTAAAGCAGGACGGCTGCTGGTCTGAGCTCAGCCTTTGTGTCCTGGGGTGTAATAGTTACTTTAAAGTCAAATATGAGAACTCGTTCTCATGCACACTGCGTTATGCCCTTGCACAAACTATACCTTGTGTGTTAAATAGCGTTGTATCATTATCACAGAAACACAGCGTTTCCTCACTGCCTATGCTGCGTATGTGCTGTGCATCAGCTGTGCAAGAGAAGAATGGAGTTTACAGTGGACACACTGTGACACTGTGTTGGCCAAGGACTAAAATAAATATCAAGTATCCGAGGAAATGTCAGCAGATGCAGATGTAACCACCATGCTTACAGGTTTACTGGGGTAAAACAACCTGTTTGCTGTACTGTTGCTGCTCATGTGTCCCCTCTCCACATGCAGCGGTCCGTGTTCTTAGCTCCAGCTCTGATTGAGCGATCAGATAGAACCTGAAAGGGAACGTCATTAAGGTTCTGATTTATTCATGCAAGTGTTGAAAAGGCCTTTTTAGCATGAGAGACACACACACACACACACATTGTGAGGCTAAAAACTCATTTTTAGCTCCACTCATCATGCGCTATCAAATTTCAATCTAATTCCTCACCACCGCTCATTTTTATTCATCTCCTCTCGTGTTTTCACTTCACTTTCATTTCTTTTCAGATTCCTGCAGTTATAATTTCTCCAGGCTTGCTTCACGTGTTCTGCCTGTAGATCGGGTCAAGGTGTGAGAATTAGCTTGAGTCTTTTAAGTAGTTGGTTCTCTCACAGCTTTCTAATAAGTTTCTCTCCCAGCCATCTTAATCATCTTAATCATCAAGAACATCAGCAGATAAGTTAGAGCCTGTGGAGACGTGTGGATTCAATGCATTGCACATTAAAGCAGGTTCTTGTCATCGTCTTCAGGTTCTGTTTTAGCTGAGCCTGGACACCAGCGTCCTGCACAGATAGCACATGAAGGGAATGATTTAGTGGCCACACTACATGCATAGAGCATGAGCTTATCTGGAAGAGCAGATGAAGCCTAGTGCGCTTCTCATAAAGGATGATGGGTGCTGTGCTTTAGTGTTGCTGTGTGCAGGGATCAGAGGTCTATGCGGGAGTGACGCTGGTCTTTTTTGACTGACATGTCAATGAGTTGTCTTTGAATTTTCCTCCTACTGGGGTGAAGAGTTTGGACGACTACATTTACTGTTAGAAGGGGTCAGTCTGGGCTTTTACTGTCAATTCTACAAGCATCTTGTTCTGTGTGATCAGTGTTCGATGGCCTGCATGTTCTCAGCTGTTGCTACAGGAGCTTAGCTCTCTGTGCAGATTTCTGTTTTGACCCAACATTCACCGCCTATAGCAATAATGAAAATGTCTTTTCACGGACATGCAGCCACATTTAAAGCACCACGAGTTTAGGGTTCAGTGACGGTTCAGGGACTGCAGCATGTGGCCAGAAATCAAACCACCGATGCTGCTTCCCCTCAGCTCCCGTGTTGCGTTGCTCTTGAGCTGCTATATGTACTTTTGTTCGCATCAGCTAATCGCTAATTTAGTATTTTTTGCTGTCTGCTGTCGACCAGAAAGTGGGTTTATCAACTCTCCTGATTTACGATTTAAAACAGCAGCTGGAAATAAGGTTGATGAGAGCTGAGTTTGCAGCCTGGGAAACTGGAAATTAAATACTGACTACTAAGGAAGTGTAGCGCAATAATACTTCCCAGTTGTTTTCCTTTTTATACTTTGATCTTCTGTACATGTACACAACTGTGTAAATAGGACATATTCTGTGCATTAACACAATCAGCAGCTTTTTATCTTTAAGAGGGTAAACAGAGGTTGCAATAAATGTTTCATTAGCTTCTCACCTGTCACCTGCGACTGCAGCTCTGTGGGAACTAACCCACTGAAAACGCGTATCTCCTTACCGCGTCCTGAACGTGTCGTTGTAGTGATAACATCAGAGGTGTAGTGTGATGCTATAAAACCCAAACTCTTCCACATAATGATGCTGCAATCGGAGTGTATACACGTTCACACATACACCCAAGGCTTCAGCCAATCGGCGACTGTGTGCTCGTAAAGGCAACGGTGCAGCTGAGGACAAACGTTCTTTTCTCTGCTCCGGTTGCAGATGCTGCACGTTCCCTGCGGCATAACTGAGACACTACAGACATCCTCCCCCGTCTCCTCATGCTAACTATTATTCTTTGTTTTGCTTTATTCTCGTGTTTCTGTCAGACCTTGCTTTTTCCCCCTTTCCCACTGTATTGGTTGATTGTCCTTCCTTGGATTTCCACAACAAATTTAGAGGTTCTGCACTGGATTAACAACCACCTGGTAATGTGCGAAAAGCAGCTTATTTAACTTGCATATCACAAGATTTCGGTACAGGAACTAGAGATGTTCCATGCAGGCACACAGGTAACAGGTAAGCTTTTGTCAGACATGCACATCTCTCCGGGTTTTTTCTAAAAGTGGTTCAGGTTCCTGCCATGAGATACGCAGCCATATTTCCTGATTTCTTTGTGGCCTGAGCTGCCACAGTGGGACTGATATTGAGTTGTTGTCACTGAGCAGCAGACAGATGCAGCGAGACACTAACTACAGTTCTTTCTGTAAACCAGAGCTAAAACAGACTGAATAATGGAATTATAGTCATGTGGTCGGCACTAACACAGCTCCAAATAGACGACGGTGTTGCTGTGCTGGATAGATGCACAGGTAACGATTTGCTTTCACTGTGATCAGAGCTAAGAGAAGCGACTAGCCGTGGATCTAGCTGCTGTTTCTGAGTGGTGACGTCAGCTGGGCTTAAGGCTGCCTGTTTATTCTGTCTTTGCTTATAGATTTACAGTATGTAGTGCCAGCTGAGCTGGGGATGTGTGCTTGCTCATAAAGCCTGTGTTTTTACCATTTGGCAATGTTTGCACTGTTCATGTTCTGAAGACACAAACCTATTTACACCATTGCACTGTGGAGACTGGCTCTCCTTAAATCCTCACATGGTAAGTAAGATTTGATTTAATGTTACATTACGGTAAGCCATCCTGGCAGTGACTGTGGTTAGGGTGAAGTCTCCACTGATGAGTGTGTACTCAGGCATGTTATTATCAGTGGGGACATTAATGCAGAGTGACCCACTGTTGGACGACTTAGCGCCCAGATCAAGATTGTAATGAGGTTAGTTATGTGTGTTGAGGCTTTAGCATGAACAGAGTCTCATATTTTTAATTACATGACAATCATGGCCTGAGAGTAAAAATGGTGGCAAAAAAAGGGTTAGAGTTACTGAACGGACACCAGGGCTTTTTAAAAGGAAGGTTTTAAAGGCATGTATGTGCAGTACTGTAATAATACTTAGCTAGTGCTGTACTGCACTTCATATTTAAAAGACTGAAATGAATTTCCACTCAGAAAGATGATTCATTATATGTGACTGATGGTAAAAAGTCAATGCACACAGAGGAGTTCTCAGATAGCAGTTCAAAGACACTGATATAATTATTGATTTGCTGATACGTACGGTTGAAATGGGACTTGTATTAAACCCAACACATTAAAGCATCACTGTCATCTAGCTACAATATAAAGGAGCATTTTGCTTGAGGGCAGTGAGTTTTCAAAACCTGTATCTGTCCTCTGGTCCACATTTCAGAGCTGATAGACCCATCTGAAAGTATCTTATTAGGGTGCAGTGTTTCCCACTCTGACAGGAACCCTTTTTGTTAAAAACAGAAGGCTTTATGTTCTGTTTGTGTAATACGTAATGTATTTTTCATGAAATGCAAAAAGAAAAACTGTCACATTTAAAGTGGTACTCCAGCACTTTAGTAACAGACAGTTGTTAAAGAGGTTTGGTTTGTTAGAGATGGCACAAGCATAGACAGGTTTGGATCATTAAAGCTGGAAATCACATGATAATAATCAATATGCTATATGAGTTTTTTATTAGCATCGTGCTCCTCTGTTGGCTCACACCTCACCACCACCTGCCCCACGTCATGCACAGAAAGACATTTTGCTGTTACAGCGGTTTATATTATTTATTAGCTTAGCATGTGGCAGCAGTTGTGTAAGCAAGCAAGCGGTGCCATCGGTGCTAATTGCTTCAGATAATGATAGTGATTGTAAGAAGAGGCATTCTTCAGGGGTGGGGGTTGTTGTTTCGATGAAGCCATGCGAGCTGTCTTACAGGTGCATTACATAAATGTATGCAGAAACAGCATACATTATAAATGAAAGGGGGAAAAACTCTTCATGTGATGCTTCCAATGCTAGCGCTCATGAATATTATCACCGTCTAAAACTCTTTTAGAAATAAATTTAGGCCTCTGCACATAATTTAGCACAGATTTCCAGAAGCCTTTATCGGTCTCATACCAAAGGTCAAGTAGTGAGCAAGTGATCTCATTAAGCCCTTCACTTTGACTAACTAGAGAAGCGCAGAAAAATGAATCTAAGGCATCCATCAAAAACTCAGTTTTCCATTTCAAGGAGTCAGATGCCAATATGTTGACTTAATGAGGCTTCTGTCTGTCTTTTGTGGACAATTATATTGCCTGGCCGAGAAATGGCATTATAAAAGAAGGGAGCTGCACTGCCCCCATTTGGTCGTGTGTGCCGTAGACGTTCAAATATAATCTTTATTTTTTTGGCAGAAAATCTCCTGTGACCTCAGCACTGTGTGCGCTACCAAGTGATGCAGACACATCGCCCTGGGCAGGTATTTTATCATCACAGACAGCTAGCAGACATGTATGAGATCACCTCTGAACACGCAGTGCTCTGATGGATGACACGTTGGTACATAATATTTTGTCTTTTCCCCCAAGGTATGCAAATGGCATATGTGATCTCATAGTTGATACTGTTGTGTTTGGCCTGGTCATTGATTAGATACTATTTTAATAATAATAATTGTACTAATGGCAGTGTTGTAACGCAGTGTTACTGTAGTTTACACTCCAACATGCACCAGCTGTATTTATTAGGGTAAAAAGAGAGGTCTAAGACCAGTTCTCTGCAGAAGTTTCTAATCTGTGGAAAATACATGCTCTTTGATTTGAAGTGTCCTTTCGAGGTCTAAAGTACTAAAGTCCAGCATGCAGCAGAACTTTTTTTGAGTCACTATGTTCACAGCACTGACTTTTTCTCCACTCATACGTTTTTTTAGTATTTTCTAAGGTTTTGGTCGACTTACAGATATTAAAAGTGGCACTCACTATCAACCGAAGAGTACGAGCTGGTGGACTAATTCACCCCAGTGAACATGTGGTCATGCTTGCATCATTCAAGCACAAGTCTGGCATCATCCTCTATATTTCTTTCACCAATTCCAGAAGAAAAACAACTAGAAACAGCAATTCACATCCTCCCTTTTCCCTGTTCTAACTGAGGCTCCCGCAGACACCTCACCAGTGGACATAAAAATGAAATAATTACCAGAAATAATTAAGTCTTTCTCGAGAAACTGGTCTGATAAGAATTCCTGGCTAACTGTCTGTCCTGAGACCAGAGTTTTGTTTCTCCTGCCTCTTCTGTGAGGAAAAGAACATGTCTGGATTCAGACGGTAAAATGGATTAAAAGGGTTTTTCTTGATACAGAGAGGTGACACGAACAGATATATGATATAATGAGGAGTGGACAAAAACTGACACTTTTAGTCTATGATAACAGACTGTATTATATTCTGTGGTGTGTTTAAGCTCGTGTTCATGGTCATGATGAAAGTGAAAATCCTGGTATTTTCATGGGGACGGTGGACTGTTAGATCTCTGGATGCAGTAGAACGTGCAGGCTGTTAATGTGTGTAAATGGACATCTGAGACAAAGCAGCATGAGCTGCTTACTTTCCTTTGTTTTTACTTTAGCTGCTTGACTGCAAGTTCTCAGTTATGGGAGAGACGGGTAAAATATACTTATGAATAGTAAATGACTGAAAACACTGACATGCATTTTCATGTAATTTTCATTTAATTTAACCTTTTGAAGCAGTGTGATGCATTATATTGGTACTTGTGATATGTGGTTAGAGCGCATCTGAAAACTCACTTGCAAAAAAAAAAGAAAAAAGATTCACCAGTTATTTTTTTCCCAGCTATATAATATTAAGAAGAAGAATTCCTAATTGGAAAGAGAAGTTAAAATAGGAATTCCAGGTCCACAACATTAAACCATATTTAACATTTAGTAGCATAAAATCAGAAAAGTGTGCAAATGAATTGTTCATGTTGAAGCTCCTCTGTCACATTCAGTAATGTAATCACAAAAGAATTACTTACCACAGCATCATAAGAGAATAACAATCATAAGAGCATACCAATAGATGCAGTGTGAAAAAGACTGATTTTAGCACATATTATGAGGAAGACTGCTGACCTGCATCTCTCGACTGCTGCTGCATTCCTGCCTATATGAGTGTATAAATCAATTTACAGCATCTGCATCATCATCATCATCTCTATCCCCCTTCCGGCTCGCTGTTGTCAATGTTACCCACTCTACACACATACAGACACAGCAGTTTAACTGAGAGCCCTCCATCCACCCTGGGACTGAGCAGATGGCTTCTAATTGCATCTGAAGCATTAGTCTGCAGCTGGGGCTCATTTGGAGGGTTTGGGCTAAAGCTAAACACAAACTATTTTCCAGCCCACTTTCAACACCTGCAGCTTCCCCTCTATCCCTCATTCACACATATTCCTGTTCAAGCACATAATCAGGGACCAGGGACCAGGGAACATATCCTTTGTCAGAGACGTCCATTCTGAGCTCAGCAAGAGCTTCTTCAGCTAACCGCGAACTGGTCTTTAAACATATTTTCTATCCAAAGTAAAGTGCACTGGTACCTTTATCTGGAATAAACAGGAAATGATGGTTTGGATCTTTTAGATTTCATTTTGTATGTTGGATAAAAAGTCTTCTTTCTTGTGTAGTAACTGGTGTTATATCTTCAGCTAAACAACACAGTGGTGGCCGCAACTAACAGAGTTAGTTCCAACGGTTCCTAACTAACATGTCACAACAAGCTGAGTTTTTCATTGTTCCTACCAATCGGAGCCCAGTACAGATCCACTGCAGCTATGTGCTCACAATGAAGCAACATTTTCTTGGAGCATGACATAGCGTCTGTAGACAGATGAAATGTGGCAGAAACAAGACATGTGTCAACATACCGATAAAATGTACGAGCACATCCTGAGTGAACATCGCCTGTAAAAAGTGTCTTATTGGTGAAGGAAGCAGATCATCTGATGAATCACAGAGAGAGAACACATAATTTAACTTCACACAAATGAAGTAATTTGAGAGAACAATTGATTATATTATATAATCAAATGAAGAGGTTCATAGTTGAACTAGAGCACATATTAAAAATAACGTTAACATTGATGTTGGCCTGACTCTACAGCCTGGTTAAAGTTGCTTCAGTGCTTCTTTACTGCACCAGGCCTCATCAATACCTATTTAAACTGCTTGTGTTGAATGGCAACAAAACACTTTACTGACCAGTCAGTGACTTAAAGTAATTGACTCAGTTTGACCCCAGTGCTCCACAGTATCACAACCTGAGATTGTGCTGACAGCAGCTGCAAACCTCCACACTGCAGGTACTTAAGAATTCAATCAAATCATCCCCTGCAGCAGTTTTTTTCTTTCTCAGTGTTGTGTGTATTCCACAAATTTCTCCATCTTGCAAATCAAAGAGTCCCTGCCTGGAGGAACAAATGCAGGCTGCAGCAGAGGTCATGACTGGTCAGCAGGATCCAGCTCAAAACATGGATTCTGCAAAGCCACACTACCTCCAAGTCACTCAAATTAAGATGTGAGTCTCTTACAAAATATCATAGTCTATAGCATCTTCTCTGCAGCGATGTTCCATCATTTACATAAACAGCTCTGTGTGCCATGAAAAAAGGCGCCAGCCGCCGCTCTCTTGCCTCAGTACGCCCTCAACATCAACATATGTTTATTCACCCCCAGCTACTGATGAGTTATTAGTTGTTTTCCTGCCTCATGGAAACGATTAGAGAACCAACAATTTATCCATTAAGACATGAGAATCAAGTAGTGTCAATGAAGTCTCACATCCTGCAGTGATGTAGTGTGCGGTGGCTCAGTGTGACAGTCAATGTGACATGCATAGACAAATAAACACAATTATTTCAATGGGCAATAAACTATACAATCTTCTGTACTGGTTAATTTATATTACGTTGTTTTTGTGATTTTTGGATTCATGGATTCACCACATTTTTTTTTCAATACGTTTTCAGTCTTTAAGAATTTAAAAGTAAATTGTACATGCAGACTCAATGCTGTAGTAGGCACTGAAATCCACAGCTTAGTTAAATAAACTCATAAACTCTGTCAGGGAATTCCAACATGGTGAAAGAGAAGGTTATAGTAAAATGTATTTCTAAAGGTTTAAGTAATCTGCAGCATGTTGTCTCTCTTGGTCTGGTGCTGCAGGACTCTGAATGACATTTGTGTCCTTTTCATCCATGAAGACAAATAAAGCCACTCCAGCAGCTCTGTCTGTGTCTGCAGAGCAGGAGAACCAGTCTGCTAATACCCCCTTGACCTTTTGCAGTTATTTCATTATTTAGGCAGTATTCAGCCCTGCAAAAGACCTGCAGTCTTATAAAACAGACAGAAAGAAGGTTCTTAACACAGTGGCTATTAGTGAGACTAGTTCTTCATGACTTAGCTGCCAACATAGCAGCCAGCTGGATACACGCCAACCCAGCTCCAGTCATTTACCATATCTTTCCAAAGTCGCTGGCTTGTTAGCCGTTGGTTGTCAGATAACTGCTGACTGCTGTGGTTTGTACATCTGCTTTGTTTTGGAGCAGGAATAGTCTCCAAAGGTGAATTCAAATGATTTGCTCAGGTTTGTGTTCTTAGACAAACACACTCAATAGGCTTTTAAGCAGCTTTCACCAGATTGGCTGTTTGGTGCTGAATAAAGGATACGAGCTTGGCATAGAATCGCTTACACTAATGGGCCGTGGTGCTCTCTCACTCACTCAGAGGGATCACGCTATGACTTAAAAACACTGAAGCCACCTTCTTGTTCCTTTCTTTGTGTGACTCCTAACAGTCTAACAGTGAAACCAGAAGTAAATTCTATGAACTGCGTGAAGTTTGGAGACACAGATGCATTTTATCAAATAGTCGATGAGGTTATGATCCTCTCCAATGTCACGCTCATGTTTTTAAAGTGCATCTTGAGACACTGTGAAATACAGAACCACCAGGACAACAGCGCTGTACCACACCAGACAAAATAAGACACACATTCATAATAACATTCAAGTTCCTGACACACTGTCATTGGCAGGTCACAGAGGCAAACACTTACCCACTATGATGCTGTTTTCTGACAGGAAGTGGTTGCAGGGAAGGCTGGCGGTGCTCATGAAGGAGTCGCCGTCTGTCGCCATGGTGGTCCTCGACCTCAGTGATGGGTTGGGGGAGTCTGTTACCATGGCCAATCTAGCTGCCACAGACTCCATGACTGATGATGTTGACTGGAAAAGTGTGAAGTGCCTGAGGTTCACACTGGGTTGGTAGATTTTCAAGGTGTAGTTGTTGACCTCAGTCTGTCAGTGCCTTTAGTAATAAATCCAGTCCAATCCAGTAACCAAAAAGGTGTAGCTCAGCCCGAGAGGTTCCTCAAACTGAAGGATCGGTGATGGGAATGATGCAGGAAAACTCTCTGACCAACTCACAGACCAACACTCCCGTTCCTGTGGCATAACATAATCCAAGACAGTTCAAGCTCCTACAGAGGAGAAAACACACACACACACACACACACACACACACACACACACACACACAGAGTGGGGGTATGAGACAGGTGAGACACACAAGACTTCACATGGTCTATTGGGACAAACCCTAAAAATGCGGCTGTTTCTGCTCAGAATACATAATGCATTGAAGTTACGAGACGCCTTACATGTAAGGCTCATAGTAGGATTGATTAATACTGTGACAATCAGTTTGGCTTTTGATGTTTTTGAACCAGGCCTTTATGAGCTCAGAGGTTCTCTGCCAGTTTGAAAACAAAGGCATTAAATGCACAACATTGCTGCAAATTTAACACAAAATGATAAAATTATGCCTGTTCCACATAAATGTTCCCAGGTTCCTGGTTGTTCTTCTGACCCAGCGTGAGGGATAACAGGGACACTGTCACCCTATGTTAACACGTGAGCACATACTAGTTGGCTGAGGAAAGGTTTCACAAAATAAACATGGAGACATGACCGAACAGGAGCAGGGGGCTGTTTTCAAACACACACATTGGTTTCACATTATTTAGTGTCCTTTAGTGCGTGTTTAAAACGGAACTGCTCATGGTTTTTCGTGTGGTGCTGATTTTTTTATTTTTCTTTTTAGTCTTCATTTTTCTTACCTACAGTGAAACTCATGTCCACAGTTGGTCAGACACTTCTGTGGGTTATGCTAAATGTATCCTGAGCTCACATCTTTCAAACACCTTTGGAGCAAAAATCTTAAAGATAAAGACAGCTCTCACACAGCCCCCTCTGGAGACAGCCTTTGATGTGGATAACTGTGGATTTCCCCTCTATGGACGAACCAACGTAGAATTTACCCTTCATACAACA
This sequence comes from Microctenopoma steveboyesi, assembly GCA_032359275.1. Lineage (NCBI taxonomy): Eukaryota > Metazoa > Chordata > Actinopteri > Anabantiformes > Anabantidae > Microctenopoma > Microctenopoma steveboyesi. Next base: position 1,423,174 of record JAUMHF010000024.1, on the reverse strand, counting down.
TGCTGCATGTGTAATCAGCAAAACATATGAGATGCATAGACTTGTGAGTGGCTCCCTCTCAAAGGACGTGTTTTACGTGGTCTACAAACGTATAGATGAGCCCACATAAACAAACTAACATGTCCACAAGGGACTCCACATAAGGGTCACCAGCTGTTCACTAGTGGACGTGGGCAGCCAATTATACATTACAAACATGTACATACTTAATGCTTTTGAGCAATCAGCACAGGGCGGTGAATCGAGTGGTATTGCAACTACCGCACTGATCACGTCATACACGTCGACCCAAAAAAAGTATTTTCCTAGTTATTGCAATTAGGTTTATCAAGGTAGTAAAGGCCTCTGATGTGACTCCTCTGGCTCTACGTCTGCCATTTTCTCCTTTCATTATGGATGGGTAAAGCATCTTTGGACAGGCTAGTTTGAGACACAGCCAATGGAGCTCTTAAAAGGTGAGCTTCTCCGAGCTCCTGTGACCCCCTTCTTTTCACTGGGGTTTTGTGGGGAGGGGTGGCTTCTTTTGTTTGAATATCTTTTATCTGTATTTTGTGAAGAAAATTTAGATTTGACTCACCACTTTTATTTCGTTTGCTGTGTTTCACTTCATCAAATTAGTGATCATTGGAATCTGTGAGTAATGCAAATGTAAAAGACATGAAATAGAATGAAAATTGCTGAAATCTGCAGTTGTTGGTAGTTTCTGGTTTCTGGAAAGAGAGACCCCCACTTGGGCTCTCTTAAACTACACTTGACCTCAGATTTCATTACCCATGCTGCTATCTTCGGATGTCACGATGCAATTCACACAACCGTAATAAATGATTGATAGGTGTGTAAAAATAAAACCCAGAGGCTGCAGCTTACTGTGAGAAAACTGTGAGAAAGAGAAGACGGACGTGGAGAGGTGCATCACACAGAAACGTAAACGTAGGATTGGAAGTGCTGAAATTAAAGATCCTGTTACGCTTTTGAAAAGATCTCGGGACAATAACTTGAGAAAGCGAAACAAACAGACGTGTTCATGCAACAGATCATGACAGCTACAGGCATGTTATACCACACCTCAAACTCACTTCACCTCTCCTGTCTAAACTTCCTTTGTTTACGCACCTCGGCGCCTTCTGCTTCTCGTCCTCGTGAAGATCAGGTAAACCTCTACACGGCTCAGCTCAGCCTGGAAGTCTCCTTCAGTTCAGCTTTTAAAGAGTAAAGCTTTAATGTCGTGTATGAGATCCTCCACCCTGCCAGAGACTGACTGAACAACATGTTTATGTGTGAGAGGGGGGTCGGTCACAGTTAGTTACGTGTTGTGGGCCGGCTGAAGGAACGTGTTGAGAACTGTTTTCAAAAGGTTGGCGGTCAGATTGACTGTGCTGCAGGTCTGGACATGTTTCTGCTGCCACCAAAAGGAACACACTCCACCTGGACACAGGAGAGGAGAAGGTGTGTGTGTGTGTGTGGGTGCTGAAGCTTGTGGCTATATGTGGAATGTTAAGTGGTAATTCCAACATGGTGACAGACGTATGTCACCCATTCATTCACTGGTTTTTAAACAGCATTAAATTCGGTTGAACGCTAGTTCGTTACATATTCATACTGAAGGGTACGGATTCTTGGAAAAACCATGTAATTCCATTATTTCACAAACATGTTGTGGAAGTGAGACAAAGAGGACGCAGGGCTGGGCTGATTCATTGCTGTAGGTGCAACAGGATGTTCTGTGTGCTGCTGATTCTGTTTCTGTTTGAAAGCTTTGCACAACCTGAATGTCAGACAGAGAAGTGACTATCAGGGGACAAATCTGATATTATAATCAACAAAAACGACCTTTTCCGTTTCATCAAACTGATTTCCAGCAGCAGGAGGAGTCTGATCTGAATGCAAAGGTTTCATTTATCAAAAAAGAAATATAACAAGAACATGATTGTATCTCTGAAAGTCTACCAACGTATCTTTGATTTGTTCTGACATGTTCATGTGGTCATGTTTCCTGTGTGTGCAGGTTTGTAATGAAGGCGTTACATTGTCAGGATAAGCAAGCTTGAAGTGATAGTTTACAGCTGCATCTAAACACAGATACCAGAGATTTCAGCATGAAACCGGCTCACATTCTGTCTACAGTGTGGACAGGATGGACAGGTGGTACGCAGGTATACAGCATATGGCCACTTCTTATTATGTCGCCACAGCATATACCCACACTAAACCCCCCTGTGTGTGGAGCTCTTCAGTCCACAAACTTTGACAGTCTACATCCACACCGATGCGCTCATTTATTTGAACCTTTGTTTACAGGTACGTCAATTATTGTTCTGCCATCGTTGTCTGTTTTGGTTACGTGTTGAGAGAACGATTGGTTAGTGCAAACAGATTCTGCCAATCAGAGGCAGAGGAGGGAGGGACATGTCGTTCTTTAACTAAACTGGGAAAAATATCCTTTGTCGTCACCTTCCTGTCAGTCCATTGTTCCACAAAACTTTTTCTCTTGTGAAAACTTAATACACTCATCCATCCATTCATCCATTATCAACCGCTTATACGAAGCCGGGTCGCAGGGGGGGCTGGAGCCCATCCCAGCTGTCTTAATAAAACTAAGTTAATAGTGAAAATAGCAACAAAAAAGAGCTTTCAAACAAACGACCTTGTGATGCTGCACTTATTTAGATACACTTCACTGTATGTATCACTAATTGTAAACACGTCGTTCCTGTGTAAGCCGCTAAAACATTTTGGGGCTAAATTTGCAGTTTACCCACTTCTCCAGACACCACTACACCACTGATGATAATTATTGTACAGTTGTGATAATTCGGGCAACCCTGCATGTATTTATGCTTCAGAGATCCATGTCTTTACTGGGAGGCAATGGACTTAATGAACAAAATATTGTTGGTTTAGGTTTTCCTTGGCCTTTTATTGGACTATCTATTTAGATCAAAGCAGCTGCAAGTAAAAAAGTCAATAAAAGCCACAGCTTGGTTTGCAGCAAGTTTAATTTCCTACACAAGCTGTTTACACATTGCTAAAATAATGATTTCTCTTCAAGCATGTCTTAGATAACTCATGTTTTCAACACGAAAGAAAGTGTATCCTTGAATTTATTAGAGACATGGGCAGCAACTGTGGTGGAGGCTAAATGGAAACAAGATAATTATAATAATACTAATAGTAGATACTTGTGGACAGGATGCTCCTTGAGCCAAGGGTTGAGGGTCTTGTCCAATGACACTTTGACACGAGGCCAGGAATCAGTGGGGGAACCAGTAAGTAAACCACCGATACTGGGGTTGGCAGACTAATGCCGACTGCCCCACCTACTGCTATAGTGCCACCATGGTAATAACAGTTGTGTCCTTAACATCTAGCAGACACACATTGGAATCTTCCAGCGGTTTAGGATTCAGTTTCTTGTGTGCTTATTTTTTGACATGTGACCAGGAGTTAAAATATTGACCCTGCAGTACACGGACAACTCCTTAACCAACCGAGCCACAGTGTGAGTCAATCAGAGACAAATGTTGAGGTGAAAAACACAACGTTGCTTTGAAGGGGTGAGGAGAAGCGTTAAGAAGTACAGTTAAAATATTCTTGTTAGAGGATGAACTGTTTCTGTTCTGGTTGGATCTAATATATATCTATAATACGACACATGACGTAGCTTCATGTGCAACGAAAACGGTAAACTAGAACAGCAGAGTTCCTGAAGGCAGAAACATTCAACTGTAGGTCAACGCCCTTTCTGTTGCTAAGTGCAGTTTGTTGCAGACAAGCTCAAGCACGGTCATGCACTATACCTGTGTTTCCCAACACCAGTCCTGACAACTGCCAGAGAAAACTTTCATATTAAACCATAAGTGAACACACCCGCCAATAAAAGACGTTACATCAGTCCGACTGCACTGGCTGCCGTTAAAGTGTCAGAGCGTAAGACAACCCTCATGAGCACAACCACTGAACAATGCTACAGCAGCTTTGTCACAGTGTGAATCACCACGCTGAGCTCTCTGCTGAGTCTTGCAGTTTTAGCTGTGGACCTCTGGGGATTGTTGTGGCTGCCTGGTTGCGTCTCCTGCTCTCCTTATCACAGCTAACAGCCAACAAAAAACTAACCCTCTTTTCTCTGCACTCCCCACCTGACTGCCCCCCCAACACAATGCACTCAACAGGAATCCACTTAGATCACCAAGTGTCCAAACATTTTAGTTCTGATAATGGGTGAATGACAGTGAAGTATGTCATTAATTCTTCTTGTTGTACTAAATACTGCGATTTACTGGTTATTATAGTAATCATTGCTTAAATTAAAGTGAAATGAAGATAAATGACACGGTGACACTTCAACACAGCTGATTTGTACAGGCTCAGACACAGACAAACATATGCTGATGTATGTGGTCGGTCTGTTAAACACAAATGAAGGTGATTCAGTTCATTGATGGATAGACAGAGAGACACTACATTTTACATTAGTAGATGCCCTAATTTGAATGGTTGGTCGACATGGCTACATTGTGTCTCTGTACAAGTCGTCATCACCCAACTGGCAATGTTTGTCTCCTGAAAATTACATTTCACTACAACTAAACTGCAACATAGCAAAATATAACTATGACCCTGGATATTTAGGGTCTGGTTGTTTTTAATAGACACAGCAGACAGAATGAAGAAAAATACTGTTTTCTGTACTAAACAAAGTCTGTATAAACATGGAGTGTGACTTTATGTCTAGTGTCATCTTTGGGCCTAAATGTTCATGTCTGCGAATAAAAGTATTGTTCATTCTTGTTCCCCACAGGAGGAACAATAGTGATCTACACACGTGGTCCATGTAGATCTACACAGGTTGTTTGTCAGGTGCTCAGAGTCTGACACACAGTCACAGAAACCACAGGATAATGGAGTTGAAGTGTTCCTGGGTTAAATTAGATTTATGAATATTTACTGCAAATAAATTCTGAGTCACTGCATGGGAGAGAATGAGAAATGTCACGCATGTTTGCACATATGTTAATGTTGTATCAAGAAGACCCGAAGACCATTTTATTTTGCTCATCACAGTACATACATGTGCACCACCACCACCACACAGACAGCACCAGCAGCAGCAGGACACTTTGCTTGGAGGTTGGATTGTTTTCAGTCTCTCGTGTCTCTGTGCCAGGTAAGGTGCTGGGTTTCTGTGCTGTTAAATCCCCTGTGACTGAGCTGAAATAAGTTGAAAACAAGGCTTCACAAAAGGAAATGGAACCGGCTTTACCGATCAAACCAAACTCACGTTCACTCCAGTCCAGGGGACACTGTTGGCCAGCAGCATGTGGCAGTGTGTGTGTGTGTGTGTGCTGCGTCTTCATCACAGGAAAGTCAAAAAGTCATGCACCCACAAGCAGAGTGAATTATTCACGCTTATCATCACTACACAGGTTACATAAAAGCCCACAACATCTGCCTCAGGCTGTGAATTTGAGATGTAGCATTAAAACAAAGAAACTGCTTTCCACAGAGGTTTTATTCCACCGATAGACATTTGACTGTCAATAGGCGTCCTATCCAGCGGCTCATTTCCATGTCAGGCGGAGTGGGGGGGGGTTCCTTTCTATATGGTCAACCACATTCTGCCTGCATGTCTGAGAAGGTCAAAGCAACTTGCGAGATGAAGAGTTGGAAAGTATTTGATGGGGGAAAGGGAAAAAAGTAGAAATCTGAAAAGGTCAACAGGAGTGGTCCAAGCATAGAGACACAGCTGGGATACGGACAGAATGCTTGGTCTCTGTGTCTCAGTGGCTAAATGTGTTTGAACCTGCCGAGACTTTTCATCTAGACGTGCTGCACTAGTAATTACACTCCTCAGACATATTAATTGCTATTTCAAATGTTCACTGTTAAAGCTATGATTGTGTCTGTAATGTAACAACTGCTGGGTGGCGTCAGCTCTGACACACACACACACTGCTCAGATGTACCGGCCAAATTACAGCTCAACCAGTCGCAGTGTGTTAATGATTTAGGGAAAGACAACATCATAAAAAGTTCTCTGCAGAAACATGTTATGAATAAACTGTAGTAGCGATATTAAATATATTCGTATTATAAGAGACAGAAAGAGTTTGTGTAAGTAGTAATGTTATGTAGTTAACCTAGCTTAGCATGAAAACAGCAAATCTGTCAACCTGAGGTCACATTTAAAGGTCTTCTTTTTTAGATTAACAACTTATCTCTGTGTTTTCTGTGCATTGTCACTCTTTTTATTTATGAAAAAGTTCTGGACAGATGAAAGTAAAAAGATTCAGGAACCCCAGGGAAGTGAAAACACCACTGTTGAATGTGCAAGATATTCGAGCCCTCAGGCAGGACTGCATGAGAAACCGTGAACCTGTCATGATGAATACAGCCACAGGGGGCTTAGGAATGAAAAACTGTTGTCACTCAAACATGTTCTGAGGTCAGACGAGCACAAGTTTCACTCTGTTTCCAGCAAAAGCCAATGTGCCAAATGTGCCAAATACAACAAAGATGAGGCAATTCTAACTAATTAAGAAGATGTCCAAAGACACACTGGGAGACAAACAGGTGCTGTCGACTCTGCAGAGCAGATAACAGGTCCTGATCAGTCATATGATAGAATTCATGGCAGTCAGAAGGTGAGCTCCGTCTGGGTGCTGTAACTTCTGGGTGGTGTGGCCATAAAATGAACCACTGGAGATGGGACAGGACGGGGAGCTGTGTCATGCGCTCAAACAGGCCTGAAATATGAACTATATAAGCTTATCAGAAAAAAGTGCAATCACCCTATTTACATACATTTAAATAACAGAAAATTATCAATGAGTCTCCAGTACGACTCCACCCCCCACTGTGACCTCGTGGTTTTATTGAACTACTCATTATTCATCAAGCTACAAGCACATTCATGTACCGTCATGTCAGCACCAGACAAATCCCTGTATGTTTTAGCTCATGGCCTCATATAAAGCCACATGCTTCAACTCTGTGATTTCAAAAAGCATGTGTGGAGAGCAGAGACACAGCCCTGGCAGCTTTTAGTGATCCATAACCCGTATTATTTCTGAAGTGAACTCTTCCTCTGGTCTGCGGGGCCCTCTTTAAAATCACTTCAAAGAAGGATTTCATTGAGTCTTCTCATTATTCCGTATACCTCTGACTCTTCACTCATCCGGTCAAGTAAATATTTGAAATCATCCACTTCTTAATAGGCCTCTTCACCTTTAACTTCTCTTCTCGGCTGAATGTACTTAAAGAACCACGTCAGGGACAGAATCACTGACCAACATGCAAGATGCCAGGCTCTGTCTGTAAGAGGAACGTGTGTACGTTCATGTGTGTGTGGCTCAAAGTGAATCTCAGACAACATCTGCTGTCTGAGATAATTATGGAAACAACTTGCTCTCTGTCTCCTCGGCAGGTGTCGCTTCAGTTCCCCTGCTTCCTTCCCGTTTGTGTGCGACTGTGTGTGTATATATGTTTCCTCCTGTGAGTATGTGTCTGTAGGGTCCTTTAAGGACATCCATGTACAAACAGCCTGCCACCCCCGCACTACACAATCTACTGTACTCTATTGTTATTCTGAGCTTGTGTTTGCTGTTCAGCTTTACAGACAAAGGTTAAACCCAAATGACCCTAAGCAACAGAAATAATAGTGATACGATATGTGAGCTCTTTGGAATCTGACTGGTAACAGAACAGTGTCCCTCACAGCTGCAAAAGACCAAATACATATAAACCAAGATCTGGTGTGGAGACCTAGACCTGCTGATTAATGTTCAGTACTTTCATATGATCACTTCACAATATACATACATTTCTAATTATGTCTAATTAGCTTGTGATAATAATGATAGAAAATATCTATAATAATAATAATCAGCTGTATTCTTTGATTGATCACATGTCACAGCTAAATTGGATCAGAGAAAGCAGAGGGCAGCCACTGGAGATGTCCCAGAGCAAGCGCTCAGTGCCTTGCTCAAGGACACACCTGTTAGGGGCTGGGCTGGGACTCCATCCTGCCACTTTCTGCATCCCGGTCTTATGCTTTTTGAATTGAGCCCTTGTTACTACTTTAATGTGATGCCCAATATTTTAGCACACGTGGAGCACAAGATTAAATTTTCATTTTGTGTGCACACATAATATAAAAAGATAAGAAAAAAGATCATGGGCTTTTTAGTAGTTGTGTGTATGAAATGACATACTTTATAGTTTAATTCAGGTTTAACAGGCACGTATGAGTATAATAATTATAAAAATATAATTCCCTGTGATGTATTCTTCTACAATGCATGTGATTTACTTCAAAACCACACTGGAAAAACAATTTCAACAATGTTATTTTCAAGTTGATGTCATGTAAAATTACAAGCTTTGATCTTTTTGCATTAAACATAATATGTTCAATACAATCATGTTATTAGTGGAAACTAAGTCATAACTGTGATTTTATATCACTGAAAAGAAAGGTTTACATTTTGATGTTTATCTGTCAACATCAGCTCAGATACTGTGAACTCTGTGCACCTGATGTGTAGAATATCCAGAAAAACATGGATATTAATAACAGTGCTACAGAAAACATTTCCCTCAGCTGACTGGTGTCAGTACATGTGAACTTTGTCGTGTAATCACAGTCGACTGCTGCTGGGTCTAAAGACTCGGAGGGTTCAATGCAGACGTGTAAATCACAGCAGCACTGATCTCTAAAGTATTATAAGTCTTCCAAATATTGTTCCTTTGAAATCAGTTGAGCCAACAAAGCATGTCTAAAATCTACAGGTAGACAACAGAGAGGGCAGGCAGCCAGTCAAGTCTTACCTTTCGAAATCTGAGACTCTCCCCGTGTGATTGTTTGTGGTTTAGTCCCAGGCAGCAAAGTGCTTCCCTCATCCTCTACCTTTTTGTCTGCAACAAGTTTCAAATAGATCCCAACTTAAAGGGAGGAGGGAAAGGAAAGCTCCACCTCCTCCCCGCAAACTGAGATCAAAGTTCAACTTCCTGGTGTGAAGGATGGTGGGTCGGCTGTCTAAGTGTTGAGAACAGTCACACTAAAAGGCAGGAGCTGGGTTTTTATAAAGAGATGTTCTCCGTAGCGGTTATAGTAAACCGAGCTGGCTCGCTGAGCAGCACTGAGACAAAGAAACTGGTTCTGCAACTTTCCCGGGAGATCACAGCAGAGCTGTAAAAGCTTTAAATGAATGAAAGTACTTTACCTACTTACTCAGGTAGAAGAGAGGTCATGGTATAAGTTGCAGCAACACTGCAGTAATAGATACACCTTATAGAGGTTCACTTAAAAGATACACATCTTGTTCTGAAGTTAGAATCTTTATTAGCTGTATTATATCTAAATGTATGTATACATATATGTATAGATTAGATACTACCTGTGTTAATTTTAGATGCTTATCTGTATTGTGTGTATGAGGTTAAAACCTAAATACTGGTGATGGGCAAGGCAACTGTGGTGTTTGTTAAGTTAATATTCCCTCTGATTTGTTTCTGTGAGCTGTGTTCTTAATTGGTTTGCTAGTATTTTACATAGGCTATAGTAAAATGTCTGTATCATGACGTCAGAATAAAATCAGAAAATTACACATATATTAAATAAAAAACACACATACAGTTATATATAAAGACAAGTTTAAATAATTAAAGTTACTTAAATTAAAGACTCAGTCTTTTCCAAATATTCTATAGGAATTGTCTGTAACGCCTCCTCCGACCCTTTGGTGGCGCTGTGAGCTATTAACGCGATTATCAGTCTGTTTACTCGGTCTCCGTGTGTTTCTTACCCGCAGCTGTAAGTCTGTAAATTATCTTAAATAAAGAGGCATTAGTACATTATCTGGCGGTGAGGAGTACATGGACTGAGTGTTGCTGCACTGACAGACACAACATAGCAGGAAGTTTGAGTTGTTATTCTCGGTGTGCTGACCACAAGCTTTTTGAGTATTTGCTAACTGTTAGCTAACTCAGTGTTGAACTAGTCTCACAACTTGCTGCACAACTTGTGCATTTGAACAACCTGGGACATAAATATTTGGCCATGCGATGTAAAGTGTTGGTTTATCGTAGCGTTGTTCGCTGACGTTAGCGCCTGACACCGGTTCTCTTGCGTTAGCCTGCTAATGATGCCTCTCGCTCCTGCAAATCAGTCCCAGTTGATTCGCTCCAGTCAGAAAGACGATTATTATCAAACCTTCCTAAGAAACAACGCAAACGAAGCTTTTCAGACACTCGCTGGTAAGTTTGTTAAGTTTTGTCGTCGTCTTTATCTTACTGCTAGCTACAGAACGCGTTTTCACTTTAGCGTGTAACTAGCTAGGTGGTTATCCTAGCTGCATGGACATTAAAACCAGTGGAATAAAAAAGTTGAGGTGGTTTATAGGTTGTGGGAATAACTGTGCATTTCTATAAAAACTTTACTCGCATTACTTGCTTTACTTTGCTTGGCAGACGCTTTTATCCAAAGCGACTTACATGGAGCTAGCGCTTGGTGTCTGGCTCAGGGACACACCTGGTAGGGAATGGATTAGGAGTCAGACGGGGTTTTAAACCTGCGACCTTCTACATCCCAGTCAGACGCTTAACCCATTGAGCTACCAGAGCATTACTGATATTAATACAGTAGTGCAAATAGTTTGGAAAGTGTGGGCAGTTAAGTTAGTTAGTTGAGTGACTCTGTTATCTTCTAAATAAAACATTTGAAATGTAAGATGTACGTTGTTTTTGTCCCTGTAGGATCCAAACGATGGCTGGACTGGAGGAAAGAAATAGAGCTGCTGTCAGACATCGTTTACTATGGCTTAACAACATTCTCGGGTAGTTACTCGCCAAACCAACATGACATATCTATTATTTATTAGATATAGATATTTCATAATATTTACCACCTTTTATTTCTATACAAATACATCTTTTTTTAACCCCATGTCTACTTAAAAACAGTTTAATTTTAAATTTTAATAGTTGTATGTGTTTTCAAAGATAACGGATCAAAAGCCAGAAAAGGAGGAGAAATGTCTTTTTAAAAACAAAAATAATTAAGAAGCAGTGACTGTTACTTAATCAGTTTGACACTTATTTTATATTTTTGTTAAATTGTCATATCTAATAACATTGTCACGTAGCTTGAAATGTGTCTTTACTTGAAAAATTCTTAACCAAACTCTACTAAAACCATTGTGATTTCTATAATTGTCCTCCTCAGGTTACCAAACCCTGGGCGAAGAGTACGTCAGCATCATCCAGGTGAATCCCACTAAACGACAAATCCCTTCCCGAGCCAGACGAGGCATCTTTATTCTCTGCCACGCCTTCCTGCCTTACCTCCTGGATAAAGTCCTGGTGTGCCTGGAGAACGAGCTGGAAGGTGAAAACGAAAGCCGCACTGGTGTCAGTCAGCATCACGCAGCATCGGGGCAATGGAGCCTTGAGTCATGGCTGAGGAGGTGGATTGGGGGGTCCGTGGGCCTGTTGTCAGAACCACATAAGAGAGCATGTCTGCCAGCTGTGTTTGTCCTGCGGCAGGGTCTGATCCTCCTGCACCGACTCCACGTGGCTCTCTTTTACCTCAGTGGCTCCTTCTATCACCTGTCCAGGAGGGTGGCAGGGATCAGCTATGTAGGTGGCAGAAACATGACAGTTTTATGTTGTCCTATAATAGAACTTTCATCTAGCAAGAGATCAATGAGCAGTCGACGCATTTTAGATTCAAGCTGCTCCTAAAAACTCAAGGGCATGTGGCAGTTTTCAGGTTTCAAAATAAACCTCATTTGGAGTAAGTCTTTATCCACATCACACTATTCCCCACCATCAGCACATAACAACCCTCTAACCATTGTTGGAGGTTGGTTAATTAGTTTACCATTTGTTGAGCGGGCAGGGGGCCAGTATGGGAAATGCAGTAATGAATAACTTTCCTGAAGTGAATTTACTGCTCATAATGTCCCAGTTTGTTCCAGAACCCTTCCCAATTTTGTTGAGCTGGCAAAATGCACTCCAGTTAAAATTAAGGAGGATACATATTAAACTGGTGTAGTTTTAGCTTGGTGTGCCTAATAAACTGGGCACTGAGTGTATTTGCACCTTTTGTGTTATAGAAGAGTAAATCATTTTGACCTAAACCACAGTCATGTTGTATCTGTATAGCTGCGTGTGACTGGGCAGAGCGCTGATGATGGAACCATCAGGAGCAGCTACAGGATGCTGGGGGCCGTGTCCCTCCTTCAGCTGCTCATCACCATGTGTCTGCAGCTCAACATCTTCAGACAGAGACAGAGGGCAAGGCAGGAGTGGAAACTCCACAGGAACCTCAGGTACAGAAACCAGACCCAGCTCTGAGCACAGCAGGCCACAAACGTGACATGGAGAAATTGAACACGGTGAATGAGCCAAATTGCTGAAGAGAAACTGTACGTAAACATTTGAAAACATTTTATGGAGAACACTTTGAACTGTGTTTCCAGGCCCCAACGCACACAGAGCTCGAGCCCCAGAGCTGCCCGCTGTATCCTCTGCCTGGAGGAGAGGAGACACTCCACCTCAACCCCCTGTGGACACCTTTTCTGCTGGGAGTGCATCACAGAGTGGTGCAACACCAAGGTCAGAGTCATGTCATGACTGGATAGTGCCGCAGCATGCCACGAAGTTCTTGTGTGAGTGTAACATTGTCACGTGTGGTTTGTGTTTGGCTTCACACAGGCCGAGTGTCCTTTGTGCCGGGAGAAGTTCCAGCCTCACAGACTGGTTTACCTGAGGAACCACAGCTAGGAACAAAGCCTGCCGCTGCACACAGTGGTGTAGACAGTGTGAAGACAGACGGTGTTCTCTCATTCTTCTCTTTTTGAATGAATTAAGGAAAAGTGACTGATTAAGAATTCATGTTTGGATTGTATCGATCAAACCGTGTAGTTTAATTAAAACTTAACTCATGCTAATGACAAACCAGCAAATGTCCAAATGCGTCTTTTGTGATTGAGATAGTTTAAATGGTTGAATGTGAAGAGTAGTTAACTTTTCTTATTATAAAAGGAGACCTACTCTGTCAAACCTTGTAACGATGCTCTGACCCTCACTGTCTCTGCAAAGATGGTCATCAGCACACTTTGAACTTGTCGTCTTAAGATTTCCAAACCACCAGTTACCTTTTAATGAAACTACACCAACATGAGAAACATTTTTGTCAACCCACTGCTACAATTAGGGGAAGGATAGTGTGAAGGACTGTTGGCTGCCTCTGCTGCCCTCCAGAGGTTCTTTCACATCATATAACAGGTCGGAGAATGTGCTGTCCTGTCTTCTGACAATGTGAGAGACCAGATAACATCCTCATGTCTGTTTCAACACTTGCTTTTACTGCAACTGTTGCCTGACTTTAGTGTGTGTGAGACAATAAATTCAATATGTATTTCCACTTAAAGAAGAGTTTTGTTTAATGTGGAGCACAGTTTTCCCTGTGGAACCACTCAACTTAAGAAAGATAGATCTTTATTCAGCCCCATGGGGACATTCACGGGCACCAGCAGCAGCTTAAAGTGGAAAGAAAAAGATATAATCAACCCTAAAAAAACAAAGTATAAACAGGAGTATGCTGTGTGTGGTGTTAATGTTTCCCCCCTGATGGAATTGGAAGAGTCACATAGCGTCAGAATCTCCTCAGTCTGTCATTGGAGCAGCTTTTTTAAAGGACCACCTTCAAATAACATTTAAAAACTCACTTGTTCAAAAAGTACTTTAAGTGAGTCCAACACACACACACGCACACACTCATTATGTTGTCTAGCACTAAACAATTCCTATGCATGTTTTTGTCTTGACGAGTTAGGCCTTATCAGGGTGCTTTGTTGTAGTATCTCAGTTTTTGCAAGAACTAAATGGTAATTGCTGGTGTCTTCTCCTTGTAAGTCACTTTGGATAAAAGCGTCTGCCAAGTAAAGTAAAGCAGGACGGTGACAGCGGCCTGTCTGGAGATGATGCTGTGCAGAGGATTCTCCATGACTGACGGGAGCCTGTCACCACTGTCTTTGTGCAAAAAGGAAAGAGATTGGTGCAGCATAGATGATGCTGCATAGATGAAGAGGAGGGAGGCGTGTTTTTTTATTTCTATTATTTGTGTAACACCTTTTTACCAGACACAGTCGGAACTCACGTGTGCAGGTGAGCTGACATAGAATGATGTTAAGTGATGAAAAGATTTCTCCTGGCAAACAGTGAGATGAGATGTGCAGTCACATTTAGCTCCGGGCTGTAGCCTACAAATCTATTGTTGGAGCCACAGCAGATTTGGATGTTTGTACTTTTAGTTGACTTAATGATGTCAACCGGCATCCAGGCGATTATTTGTCTGGCAGACTCTTTACCAAACTGAACTGGAAACATACAGACATGTCCAGACAACACTTAATTGCCTACTAGGTTTGTCCGAGGGCAGCGTTCTCCCAGTTTGGGCAGGATTTCTACAGATTGCAGTAGATGTTTGATGTTTTTAGGCGATTACATCTTCTTCACTTTACTGACTGAATGAACACAAGCCTTTATACACATTAACAGGTGAAATTCATTCTTCAGATGTACAAACATCTTTCTTACATTTAGCGTAGTATTTTCTCACCAAGGCCCAATCATGGGATCATGATGAGAGGCGAGCAAAAAGCATCGCCATGAAACAAACTGCTGTCACCTCAGCCACCAAAGAGACACTGAAACCACAAAGATGTTTTTTGAAAAACAACTCAACGTGATTTTCTAGAGCTTTTTATGCCAGCCCTCAGAAGTGTTTACAACCAGACGCTCAGTCCCATCACGCTCAATCGGCACATTGTCTCTCCAGCTGACAAGCAGCCAATTCACTCTCGCTGCTGTCATTTTGGATAATCAGGTTTTCCTCTCAGTGGAGAACGGCTGACAGTGGAAGCAGATGCTTCCAGGTAAATCCTGATCCCCGAGCTCAGGCATGTCTATTAAAACCACTGTGGTGATGGATGTCTGCTGCTCCTCTCTCCTCATCATTACTAGCTCGGCTTTTGAAACTGGTCAATTAAAATATGAAACTTACAGGAACAGAGTAAAGATGCACTCCAGAATCAGACTGCACTAATCGTGTTAGTTTAAATTAGTTTTGTAATTGATAATTTAATTTCAATTCAATCCGACTTTAATTATAAAGCACCAAATCACAACAGAAGTCATCTGAAGGCACCTTACAGTGTAAGGACAGAGGAGAGAGAGAACAACAGGCAACAACAAGGAACAGCAGACAATAAAAAAGATGCATTTGTATACAACATACACCTGTGCACACTGTAGGTCGTAAACACATCTTCATCTAAGGCTCATTGTGGTTAACACCAGTTTTAACTGTATGAAAAATCTGTTAATAGTCTGTCAGAAGTTCTGACGCGCAGAAAATTATAGGAGCATAGGTCACACACAACGTTTGCCTGTATGTTCTGTAGCTGCTGTAAGTTAACCTGTGTGTCACAAAGGAAAAGAACTGAAATGTTATTATGATGCAACAAGAGGCACAGTCTAGAATGTGAGCATTTTTCCATTAACACAGAGAGAGACACACACACGAATTCAAGACACGAATTAGTAGAAGACAGTTTAGAAGAGTTTTAAAAGAAAAAAGAGAAGATATGTCAATTTGGATATCAAATGACTGCTGTGCATCAGGTAAAGTAGATCAGTGCAGAGTGCATCATCAGAGTTTGACCAGCAAACACAGTCAAATTCATCACGCTGTAAGCCGTCTAGTCACACAGAAAGCAGCCGAGGTTCAGGCAGGTCAAATTCTCTTCAGCAGCTCATGTGGTTACACCATTCTGGACTTCATTGGTGAAGGCTGCTTTGGTAAAGTGGCAAAGTGCAGAAACCTGGCTACCAAACAGACAGTGGCTGTTAAGATCCTTAAGGAGGACTCTGATATGATCGAGGTTACCAGGAGAGAGGTAGATCTTTAGGGTGCTTTGGATTAGGTTGCCATGCTCAGGTTTCTCTGCCTCATTAGAAAATGGTGATTCGTGTCAGTTAAATTCAGGTTCTGTTTTCCACAGGTGTCCATGTTAAAGACCATCAGAGCCCTGAATCCAGATTGCACTAACATGGTGAAGTTCTTTGAGCAATTTCAACACATGGGACACACCTGTCTAGTATTTGAAATGCTGCACATGAGTCTCTATGATCTTCTACTGGAACGAGACTGGAAGCCCCTGTCTCTGAAAGAGATCCGGCCAATTGCAAAGCAGGTATTACTGTTATTCTACATATCTACACACTCTCAGCCTGACACTGCAGCACGTAAAAAATAAACTCCAAAAATGTCCCACATTGTTTTGTCCCTGCAGCTGTTGGAGGCACTGGATACCCTGAATGTTATCGGTATCCTGCACACCAACATCAAACCAGACAACATTATGTTTGTGAATGTACGTGACCAGCCTCTCAGGGTCAAATTAATAGACTTTGGTGCAGCGCTTCCAGCCTCCCAAGTCCAGCTTGGGATGGAGCTTCAGCCAGCTGGCTACAGGTGGGTTCTGCTAATACAGTAGAGCTTGTTCATTCTTCTAGGCTCTTAGCTCTGGTATAAATGTCACATTTGTGGCTCTTGTCCTACGTCCTCAGGGCTCCTGAAGTTGCCCTCGGTCTCCCCTTCACTGAGGCTATAGATGTGTGGGGAGTGGGCTGCGTCCTGGCCTTTACCTGACTGACAACCTCTTCCCAGTTGACTGTGAATATCAGATGGTAAAAAATGTTTTCAATGTTTTAGCATCAAATTTCAAATTGGCACTTTTAAACTTTTTAGAAAAAAAAGATTATAGCAATAAGCAATGATGTGTCTTCTGACCGCAGATGAAGAAAATGGTCGAGGTTCTGGGTCAGCCGCACGAGCAGCTGCTCCGCGTTGGTTTATATACTCAGTACTTTTTCTCTGAGGAGAAGGCTGCAGATGGTCAAACATGGAGGCTTCTGGTAAAGAGACCATGTTCTGCTTTACTTCAATTAGTTAAATCATTTTATTTGAGCTGTTCTCATAGATATTTTTGTTCTTTTAGACACCTGAAGAATACACAGCTGCCAACAACATGAAACCATGTGAGAGGAACAGCTTCATTGAGCTGCCCGGCTCTCTGGATGACCTAATCAATGTGGGTACTAGTGTTGTTTTTTGTTAATAACATTTAAATCAGAAGCAATTCATCTGTTTTTTCTGACCTGAACTTGATTCCTGTATCCAGTTCTATCCAAAGGGAGAGGCTGCTGAATTTAACGACAGGAGGGATTTGTAGAGCTCTTGAAAGGGCTGCTGCATCTTGACGGTGATCAGAGAATCTCCCCATGTCAGGCTCAGCAGTTCCCATTCATCACAATGTCCCACCTGAGCAATCACCCTGACAGCGCAGGCTAGTAAGTGTTAACGTGTCTGCTCTGTTCACATCATTACGTTTAGAGACAGACTCATTGATTTACTTATTCACTGTTGTGCTACATCCAGTCTGACCTCCTCACAATCTATGATGAGAGTCTGCTCAGAAGACAGGACAAACACCTCTGCAGCCTCGGCTGATGGATTCTACACCCAAGATGTCCCATCTGGCTGCAAAGACAAGGCTCCAGCCACGAGGTCCGGGGCCAATTCTTGGCAATCTGATGTAAGTCCAGTCATATGCAGCAGTGACAGAGATCCAGCTGCCCGGCATCTCACAGAGATGAAGCCAAAGACTGTGAAGATACAACAGGTTCCGGATCATCTGATGGAACAGATTCCCTGTCAGACTTCACTGGCAAAACAGTTTTCTCCAGTTTGTGGAATCACATTCAGGGATTCACAGCTTACCTTTGGGAGTGCTGCTGCTGCTGCTACTACTGCTGCTGCTGCTGCTGCAGCAGCACTGAGGCAGAAGGATTTTAGGTAGTTCCTTTGTTAGATTTCATCAATAAAATTGTTTTATTGCACCCCAGTGGCTCAGGTGATCGTCAGTGCAACCTAAAGATGTAATTTCCATCTGTGCTTCAAATACACTGAAAATACAAGTGAAATATATCTATCAAAGAGAGATTCACTTTGGTTTGCTAATAAAGCTCATATTATGCACATGGAGGGATTGTTAAGATATATCATGCATTTTTATACAGTCAAATAGAAAAAACATTTTTGTCCTTTGTTCGTGTTAGATTGTTTGTATTAACCACATTTACTCTTTATCAGTGTAATATTTACTTTCATATCTAGACCAGCGTAATTTGACTTTGACTGGATTTTTTCTGAAACATAAATAGACAAAATGCTTTAAGCTTTTTGACAATTTTTAACATAACCAAAGGAGTAAACTCACTTTAGCACAAAGGAGAAGATGCATGTTTATAGGTGGACTAATAATGTATTTTAAGTTTTTGAACTCTTAAATCAATGTTTATGACTTCATATTTATCATGCCGTATATTTCCCTGCTGAACCTCCAGCTCAGAGGGAGTGGCTGCAGCATCATCTCTGCTGCCAGTGGGAATTTACTGTCTTGCTCAAGAGTCACGTGACTTTTTCTGTCATTTATTAAGCAATACAACAGTTCTGCAAAAAACAAAGCAAAAGAACAAGGTGCAAGACACAAAAAGGGAAAAAGCAAACAGGAGAAATGCAAAAGTAAATAAGAATAATTAATTAATTAAATTATTTAATTAATATAATTAATTTTTACCTCCTCAAGCTAATAAGGTGAGGTGCACCAAATGTAGAAATGTAAAATGTGTTAAAGCAGTAAAAGACATTTGTTTCTCAATTCTGTGTGACTCAGAAGAGTGAGCATTTAAATGAAGAGGCCGGTTGCAGGTTGACTCCACAACAAAACTTATTTCAGCTGTAGACAGTTTCTACAAGCGAAACTGAAACTTTCATGCAAACATATAAACAGACGATTATCACCAAGGAGATTCCTATGAACGCGTAGGATAACGTGGTGATCCAGAAAGCAAACAGGTATATGGTTCTGTCACAGTAAGGCACCACATTCACGACATGTGGGGCGTTCAAGTGCTCTACGGTAGATTTGCTGCTCCTGTTACTTTGGGCCAAAGTTTGAATGATCTTCATCAAAGTCTGGTTGTTCTCCATCATCCAGGTGTGGTTGAGATGTGAAAGACTCTGGTTCTGGTTCTTGTTCTGGTTCTCCAGGGTGAGAAGAAGCCTTTTGTCAGGAGTGTAGATACTCTTGTTGACTCTGGTTGTGTCAGTGAGATTCTTGTCATAGTTGGGTGGATGTATGGAATAAACCAGGTAACCTCCTGATGACAGAAAAAAAACAAAATCAATGAACAAACAGATTACTCACATCAGAGTTAAAAAAAAAGTCATAAAAAGTGATAAGAGTGACTTACCGTAGATGATCCAGATGGCTGCAAACAGGATCAGGCTGAAAATCGACAGACTCAAGATTGTGCTGCCTGGTGCTCTGGGACAGAGGAACCTTGGCAAAGCAAACAGGGCTAACACCAGCAAGGCCAATATCCCACACACCATCACATACACTGGGATAACTGATGCTACTGGACACTCATGCATGTACACTGCGCCTGTTCAGGAAGAAACCAGAGTGGTTTATAAAACTGTTTCTACAAATGTTTATGTGGAGTTCAGTCAGTAACTGAGTACGGAAGCCTGTGGCTGCCAAATTGTAATTAAATGATGTCAGTTTCCATCCATCCATCCATTATCTTCCGCTTATCCGAAATCGGGTCGCGGTGGGTGCTGGAGCCTATCCCAGCTTCCTTCGGGCGAAAGGCAGGGTACACCCAGTCCTTGCCAGTCAATCGCAGGTCAGTTTATTTAATTTAATTGTATATTTGTGCAAATGATAAATAATATATATCAAATGTTTTTTAATAATCACAGCTTTTCATTTTCATTGACAACTTAGATGATTTTCAGAGTATTTCGAATCTTAACACACTGGTGATGATAAAGAAATTAATGTGAAGCTGCATGTCACTGCATAACATTACAACTGGTGGCCTGGTAGCTCAATGGGTTAAGTGTCAGTCTGGGATGCAGAAGGTCACAGGTTTGAATCCCGTCGGACTCCTAGTCTATCCCCTACCAGGTGTGTCCCTGAGCCGGACACCCAGTGCTTGATCCTTGTAAGTCACTTTGGTGTCTGCCAAGCAAAGTTACTTGTATAGTTACTGTATTTTTCTATTTCAGGAAAGGTTTGAGTCTATTTGTGAATCTGAGCTGCACATTAAATATAATTACAGCGAGAAATGTCATTTAAATTCTGTCAATTAATTATCACAAACAGTGGTAAATAGTCAGATGTTTCGTTCTGCATCGACAGAACTTTTTCAAGCTGAGGTAAGTTGAGGAGTGGTCACAAATTTATCCTCCAGGTTAGTTTTACCTCACACCTGACTTGAATGGGCTCCTTAAGTGAAACAAAGGCAGGGAGTGGATGTAACAGTTCAACCACTGGCAGCTCCTCCTGCACCCATTAAGTGGGTTGTTAAGGGTGACCATCCTGGTGGACGTGTGAATTGGACCTGATTTTTTTGGGGATGGATGAAAGGGCAGCATGATAGGTTGTGCCTGAGACCCCCTCCACTGTTGAGTGAGGGGTTGTTGATTTGCACATGTAGAGCTTACTAAAGTCTTCTCTCGAACCACTTGTCCTCTATGTCCAGTATTTGTACATTTTGGTCCATAAATGAGTGTCCCTTGTCCTTCAGATGAAGGTACACCGCTGATTCTGGCCCTGAGGTGTTGCTCCTTCTGTGTTGAGCCATCCTCCTGTGTAGGGGCTGTTTGGTTTCCCCAATGTACAAATCAGAGCACTGTTCACTGCACTGAACAGCATACACTACATTGCTCTTCTTCTGTTTTGGTATTCGATCTTTAGGGTGAACAAGTCTCTGACTCAGTGTTTTGGTGGGTTTGAAATAAACAGGTATTTGGTGTTTTCCAAAAATCCTTTTCAGTCTTTCAGATACACCAGCCATATAGGGAATGACCAGGTTCTTCCTTTGGCTCTGGGACTCCGCTTGCTCATGTGATATCCACAGGTTTTAAGAGCTGTCTTTAGACTGCATATATCATGTATATACCTAGTTTAAGGATCTTTAATTGTAAAAACATCTCATTTATAAACAAATAAAAAACCTTTCAGTTCACTCACCTATGATGACCTCCGCAAGTGGGAATGCTGTTATGATGAGAACGGTGCATCCTAAAACAGCATAGAGAGATTTAAATACATTTGTTGTTTTATTTACTTTTTTGCAATTTGTGACCAGCAGTAAATATACCTGCACCAAGCAAGTTACACAAACAGCTCCTCAGTACACCTTTAGCCATAATGACACGAACAGGCTACTGTGCTCCTCTGTAAAAGTAAAAGATCTCCTCCATCATCAGTTAAAGAGTCACCGTCTGGCTAATAAATATACTTGTTTAGGAGACTAAATAAAAAGTTAAATGTTAGGAAAGACAGTGATCTACCTTATGTTGTGCGTCGATGTGTCTCAAGTCTTTCTGCTGTCATTGTGACACAGGAAGAAACATGTAAGCCTGGAGTTTCCTATGTTGAGTAGGCATCTGAATATTTCACCTACTACTAGACCTGCTACAGTACTGTGGATCCCTTTACTTGTGATAAAAGACAGAATGGGGGGAATGGTTTACAAATTAAAAACCAATTTGTTAAATTTGAATCACAATGATGAACAATGATGACAAGAGTGACTTACCATAGAGGATCTGGATGATGACACACAGGATCAGGCTGAAAATCGACAGACTCAAGATTGTGCTGCCTGGTGCTCTGGGACAGAGGAACCTTGGCAAAGCAAACAGGGCTAACACCAGCAAGGCCGATATCCCACACACCATCACATACACTGGGATAACTGGTGCTACTGGACACTCATGCATGTACACCGCGCCTGTTCAGGAAGAAACCAGAGTGGTTTATAAAACTGTTTCTAAACCTGCTCCTCACACCAGTCAGTCAGACTTGAGAAAGCCCTCTGGATAGAAGGGCGAAACGTCGTCAAGAAACCTAACAAGTCCAGTTGCTATCGGATTAACCTTTTTTGAGATAACCATGACCTGGATGACTGAGAACCTTCACAGATATGTTTCTACAAATGTTTATGTGGAGTTCAGTTGGACTATGGAGGCCTGTAATCAAATCATAATAATAAGTCATATTGTAAAATGACATTATTAATACTGTATACTGTAGGAAAAGTTCAAAGTTACCATTTACACATCTATTTTTTGTTATTTCTGCCATCCGTTAACTAACAGGAGATATCTGCACCGACCAGGTGACATAACCTTTCTGCTCTAAAACACGAACATCTTACTCTCTGTATTGCACTGGTTTCGTTGAGTGTCAGTTTGTGTTGTTGGGCAAGTCAACATCTCTCAATTCATTAGTGGGTCCTTGGTTTTCTTGGCTCCGTTGTTGTTCTAATGAGGCATTTGGGAGCTGAAAATCAGCTCCTGTTAGTTTCGCCCCCGCTGCTTTAGTCTGAAGTGTAGTTCTTTATTAAGAAACTGTAATTGTAATCCTCTGCAAAATGTGTCTTGGGTTTATAGTCTATTACTAGTCTTAGTAAAGGTGGAAAAGGGTGGAGTTATTGATAAATGCAGGGGATACTGAATGTGTTTTTGAGGACAGATAAATGAATAATTGATAATAACATGGAAATTCTATTATAAGTGTAAAAACAAAGGCAAGAAAATATTGACTATTGAGTAATTCATTGGAGATGACTCGAAATGGTATTTAGTTTTTTATTAGGGGCAACAAATGATAGAAGACCTCTCTGCTTCCTGTTCAGAGAATTCATAGTAATAAAATGTGAATGGCATCTTAGGAAGCTTGAATGTAGGTTCACGCTGCCATCTGCTGGTTTCTCATTTACACACACATTTCACACACACACAAACAGGCACACACACACATATATATATATATATATATATATATATATATATATATACATATACAGAATAATGCAGAAGACCCAATGGTCCCACTTGAGCAAGCACTATGCGACAATGGAGAGGAAAAATAAGGTTAGAGTTAACTGCAGGTGATGCTGACTTAAAGTCATAAAGTAGGAGGAACATTCACTTCCTGGTCACGTGAGAGCTGGTCAGCAACGAGACAGCTGATCACGTCCGCGCTGCGCAGCGTTTCCCTCGGTCGCTCTTCATCAGCTCGAACTCGCAGGTGAGAATTTGTCTTATTTCCAGGCTTTGTCTTTGATTTGTTTGTCCTTCACTACGGTTTGAACATTAGAGGTGCTGAAGCGGAAGCTAAAGCTGCAGGACGTGAAACGACAGGAGTTCCAGCTCGCAGCATTCTGAAAACTCGATTCCGGTCTGTGTTGGGTTTCAGTTCACTTTTATTTTTATAATATAAAAGTATGACGATATATAGAATTATAAAGAAAACCCAACATTCCCACGGAGGGAAAACGCAGTTTAACCAAAGAAACCTCCATCAGACTCAGGCTCAGGGTTAGGGTTGGTTTGACCAGCACCAGGAGGATACCTGCAGAACTTTTTTTAATACAGTAATTGTTTAGAAAAATCATTCAATCAGTCAAGAACGTTGAGGAACTTGTTAGTTTCTAAGGAATGAATGATTGTTAATGAAGCAGCAGTGGAATTTCTGTTGGTCACAGTGGAAGCTGCTGCAGTAAAATATGTTAAAGTACTGGGGAGTGCGTAGGAAATCAGTATTCATGGTAAACAACATGCACAAACACGGTCACTGGCACCAACACGCATCTTTCAACTTGATCTGACTTTTCGTTTTAAAGGAACAATGTCTGCAGCGGTGAAGCTGCAGAAGTGTCGAGAGCAGATAAGCACACAACTGGACAACGTAGTGAACTTCTGGCTCCAGCACTCTCATGACTCTGTACACGGGTACTGCAGCTACACGCATGCATTTGGCACTTAAGAATCTGCTGTCATCTGTGTGTTGGTGCGTGCTCTTTGTATCCGAATAGTTATCCTGAGTCTCTGCTTCCTGCTTCAGGGGCTTCTTCACTTGTCTTGGAAGAGACGGGCAGGTTTATGATGAACTGAAGTACGTGTGGCTGCAGGGCAGACAGGTGGGCCTCTCTACTGATACTGGCAGCATACAGTCAAACAACAAATAAGCTGAAACATGCTCATCAGATGTGTTCTGTTTGTTTCACAGGTGTGGATGTACTGCCGCCTGTACAGAACCATGGATCGTTTCCACAAACCTGAAATCCTCGAAGCAGCAAAAGCTGGTTTGTGTTAATCAAACTGGACAGTAACTAGAAGGCAGCAGTATATGTGGGCACAGCAGTGTGTTGACCTTTATGCTAATGTCAGAATTGTCCCAGTGCTGACGTTACCAGGCACAGGTACATATGCTGCACAACAGGTGGTGCAGCAGTGTTTGTGTTGGCTCAGGTAAAGCATTACAGTCATTCTAGTGTTTGCGCTTTTTGCTAATTATGTTTGAGGCAAAGTAGACTGAATACCTGGTGTGCGTGTGTGCAGCCAAACTTGACTCCAGTATGGCCTGTGCCTCCACTCCAGAGACGGGCTTCATACTTATTTGTTGTGATGTCTGGAATAAAAGTTCTATTCTGTTTGCATCTTAGGAGGAGCATTTCTCCGAAAGTTTGCACGTGTATCCTCCACCAGTGGTCTGTGGAAATGTGCCTTCTGCTTAACAAGAGATGGGAAAGCAGTCAAAATTCAGAGGACTATATTCAGTGAGTGTTTCTACATCATGGCGATGGATGAGCTGAGCAGGGCCACTGGAGACGAGGACATGCAGGTATACAAACAACTGTCAAGTTGGAATAATGTAAATACTAAAACAGTTTTTTACCACGACCGTAGCAGCTCTTCAGATTTGTTTGTTAAATTAGCTATTTGCGTGTCGAGGACAGAAGCTACTTTAATGCTGACAGTGCATAAACTGAAACGGATGTTAAAGCCGCTGTGAAACTAGTTCCTCAATTAATGACAGATTTGTATTGTTTCCCTAAAAACTGTCCTGGATCTCATTTTAACAGTGTGAAACGTGAACGTGCTGCGTGCTAATGTAACCTTGCTGCGTTACATTAGCTAACATGTGCCATGTCGACACATTCACAGATGGCAAAGTCCTTTAATGTAGGACTGGACTCTGGAAAACATTAAGAGACCACACCAAGAGAGCTGTGGACATATCAGGGTTATTCTACTAAATATTTATTTAATGTGTTGTGTGAAAATGAATAGGAACATGTTTTGCATTATTTGAGGTCTGAAAACTCTGAAACTCTTCTGGTATTTTAAACTTTTGTATTTGGAATTTGAGAGTCTGTAATTCATGGAATAAAACATCATGCTTGATTCTTCCCACCATACAATCACTCTGACAGGTTGGTGTCTGTTCTGTGTTGCTAGCTCGAGGCCGAACAGATGATGGAGCAGTTGATCTACTGGGTCCAGGTGGACTCGTCGAGTCTGGGCCGGCCCCAGCTTCCCGGAGACGTCCCCGCCAACAGCATGGCCGTTCCCATGATGCTGCTGTGCCTGGTGCAGCAGCTCACTGAAGGCCGGGGACAGGAGGTGGTGGAGAAGTACAGAGAGCTGGGCCGCTGGTGTGTGCTGCAGATCGTCCAACATGTTCAGGTGCGGACACAGGACACGACTCAGGTTACATGGTCAGAAAAACACTTCATTAAGACCCTTTTTACACCAGGCTTTAAAAAGCATCATGAGCCATCACATCACAAGTGGACAAAAAGTTCTGATCCCACTCAAACCACTTGCAGAAGCGTTCTGTGACATATCTGGCCACATATCTCTCATTGTGTGAACTTTACCTTGTTACGGCCAAGTTTAGATCAGCCTCCTTCTTCCTCTTTGTCAGATGATTTCTCTTTTCCTTGTGCCTCAGTAGGACACACGTTATACTTTTTTCCTCTCAGATCTAAACTGAGTTCCTATTCAATAGTTATATCTTTTTAAACTTTAGTTTGTGTGGGCTAATATAAATTTTCTGGGGGCCTTGTGAGGTCAAAGGACGTTTTACGCCTATATATCTAAAATGTTGCTGTTCATGGGATAATATAAGGCAATACAGCATAGCATTTGATTATTGTGATCTGTGTGGGATTTGATACCTAAGTGGTCCATTAAAGGACTTTGTCACCCGGTCACGTAGTCATATTTTTATAAAAGTCCATTATTGTTATATGTTTGCAGCTCTGGCTACCAGTTTATTGATTTGAACAATAAAAAAAAACATCTGAACATAAAGCCTGTTTTGCTTCTTTTGTAACTTGGCACAGAGAGATGGCACAGCGATTTTAGAGAATGTGTCACTGGATGGAACAGAACTGCCTGGTTGCCTGGGCCGACTACAGAACCCAGGTAAACACTTCAGCAGCTGCTGACCTGTCATTGTCATTGGGGAAGCTAAGGTCAGGCTAACCTCAACATTTTCCATTTTTCTTTTTGGACTTCCTAACATGCTGACCTGCTGACTCAGGCCATGCACTTGAAGCAGGCTGGTTCCTGATCCAGTACAGTGCAGAATGGGGGGATGACGAGCTCCAGAACATTGCCGTTGACAAGTTTGTAGAGCTCCCTTATCAGTACGGATGGGATAAAGAGCATGGGGGCCTCTTTTACTTCCTGGATGTAGATGGTCACTGCCCCACTCAGGTCAGTCAACTAAAGTCTACACATGAGGGGATATTTCTTTCCACTGTGCATTCTGTTGTATTCTGCTTGTAATAATGGGTATCTTCTGGTGTGTGTGTGTGTGTGTGTGTGTGTGTGTGTGTGTGTGTGTGTGTGTGTGTGTGTGTGTGTGTGTGTGTGTGTGTGGGCGCGCGCCACCAGTTGGAGTGGAGTATGAAGCTGTGGTGGCCTCACTGTGAGGCTCTTGTTGCCTTCCTAATGGCCTATAGTCAAACCAAGAAGCCAGAGCTGCTGGAGAGATTCTCTCAGGTTTATGACTACACTCTCAGTCATGTGAGTTTACATTGCAGTTTCATTCATTCATTTCAGTTTTCATTATAATATTATTATATAAAGTTAAAATAAAATGTTGAAAAGATGTCAGTTAGTGAGCTTTAGGGGTAAATACATGGATGTTCATATTGTGAAATATCATACTAAAATATAGATCTATATCTATTAATAAATATAGATCTGGGACAGAATATAACTAAGTGTAGATCTATATCTAATACAAGTGTTTGATTCTTTGCAGTTTCCTGATGCCAAGAGCGGTGAGTGGTTTGGATATTTGACACAAGAAGGGAAAGTAGCGCTAGATTTTAAAGGAGGTCCCTTCAAAGGTAAGAACAGATTTAGAAGTTATGGAAGCAAAGGTCTCTTGTGTGCTAATAGAACAACAGTTAAATGATTAATAAAGACAATTTTTAATGTATGCGTTTAGGGGGCCTGAGAGGGTCTCTTTGGCGGTTTCCTGTTGACCTAATGGTTCTGCTCTTCTCTCTGCAGGGTTCTTCCATGTGCCGCGCTGCCTGTATATATGTGAGCGTATCCTGGACGATCTTCTGGCAAACAAGGACTGAACATTCCAGCATGAATGTTTCTAATAACGGGATTGAATCTGATTTGTGGGTTGGTTCACTAAATCCAAGCAAAAATGCACAAATTCTTAATAGGCTTTGCTTTCTTTGAATATGATTAATGTTTTTGTCAAACTAAATAATTTTTTTCTTACATTGCACTTTGTTCTCTCCTCATGAAAAAAGAAGAAGCCACTCCATGAGTTTGTATTGCTAACATGGTTTTTGTATAACTGATATCAAGATCTGCTCCGTTACAAAGAACCAGGACACATAAAGCTAATGTAAGATTAACCCACATAGTTCCTGCTTCGCGTGGTTGCAAGCCTTTGGTCTATAGATGGAAACCCAAGAACACACAGTGCAAATCAGCTTGTCGCATCATACACACTGACATATTAACCTTAAAAAACAAGTCACGATCTGCCTTTCATATGCAAACAGAGCGAACTCTAAAGCAGTGGTAACGCTGGTGTCCTCTGGTGGTACACAGGAGCACCTGCTATTTTTGTCAAAAAATAGCATTAGTCACAACACAGCACGGCAATCTCTCAGGCAGTTTTTAACACACCATCCCAGAGACTGAAACAGCCTTACAGACATTGCTAAAATCTGTTGGGTAAATGGGTAAAAGTAAAAGTAAGTTGTTACTACCCACCTCTGTGTAAAATGTTTGAGAACCACTGGTCTAAAGGATTAATGAGCTTTCAAGAAGCATTTGTCTTATGTCCTCTCCATTCCTGGTTGTACAGTTAATGTAGCAATTTATTCCAATGCTGATATATCCATCCATCCATTATCTTCCGCTCGGGACCCGGTGTGTGCTGGAGCCTATCCCAGCTTCTTCAGGCGAGAGGCAGGGTACACCCTTGACGGATTGCTAGTCCATCAAAGGGCCAACACAGAGACATATAGACAAACATTCACACCTATCGACAATTTAGAGTGACCAATCAACCCAACATGCATGTCTTTGGAGGGTGGGAAGAAAACGGAGTATGCTGATATATGCCACAGTCAAATCAAAACTACAGCATTTTAAGGCTTGTAATGTGCCTGGTATATAAAAGACCATTACCAGAAATATATGTTAAAATATTAAAGCTTAAATATAAAATATAATACATGATTGTTGTAGCTCCCCTCAGGAAAACAAGACACGTGGTTCTCTTGTAACTGGCATTTATTGCACATTAATCTTCCATCATGCGCAGGTCTTGCATGCCGTAAGAACTACTTTACTTTACTTTACTTTACTTTGCTTGGCAGACGCTTTTATCCAAAGCGACTTACAAGAAGAAGACACCAGC
>JAUMHF010000024.1:1372758-1394164 GCA_032359275.1 Microctenopoma steveboyesi | reverse complement strand
ACATGCTCCCCCACTAATAAAGAAAAAAGAGGAACTCAATAGTGTGGGAGCATTACATGCTCCCCCACTAATAAAGAGAAAAAGAGAATATCAATAGTGTGGAGCATTACATGCTCCCCCACTAATAAAGTCAAAAATAAAAGAATAAAATCTGTGAGGATTCATTTTATTGAAGGTTGATCTAGTGTATCTTCACTCAAACAGTCCTCAGAGAAATAAAAGCTTCTGGACAGTTTTCAAATAGTCAAAGTTGTGTAATTACACTTGTGAAAGTTACAAACCACAATGTCATCGTTAAGCATCAAATACGGTTTAAACAACGGGACTAAGCATGTAATACATCAACATAACCCTCTGCTTTGTTAAATGTCATTCCAATGGTCGAGCTGACAAACCAACAAAGGATGGAAACTGTGGAGCTGGGAGCTCTGTGCATTCAGAATTTATTTAGCTGATTAACTGTGTGAACAACAGTGTGCACTGTTGCTACGCGACTGTAATCAGCATTCATTAGGCTGTTAATGTGGTAATTATGAAAGCAGGCAAAGCAATTCCACTGATCTTTATTAGTCGTCACATGTTGTAATGTTCTTTTATCCACACCAGTGTCCCGCGTGAGTGATGGCCGCTCATCTGAGTGAGGTAACTGGGGAGTCGCCATCAGACCTGCTCTGCAGTGAAGAAGAAGGCCGGATACGCCAAACCACAAGAGTCAGTTCGAGTTTTTTAACGGCTACATGATAGGGTGGTGTTCGAATTCTACAAAGTAAGAGCGCTGATGGGACCCAAAGTTATCAGTGGACAGAGGTATGAAGAGGTGGGTGTAAAAATGCGGCGGGCTGCTGTACTGCTTTAAAGCTTTTTATTTTTATTGTTACAATTATGATTTATTATTTAATGTTACCCGTCCACCAGGATTCAGAGGAGATTTTAATGTCAGTGTGAGGACATTAAATGTGTTGACGACGTGTAACTGACCCAACATAACGTGGGTATTTGTATTTGTTTGTGTTAGTCACATATGAATTCATATGCTTGATCCCTCAATATCACCTCAGTTAGTGTGTGAAACCAGACACCGAAAGCAATTCACAATATGTGGAGGAAATAAGTTAGGGTAAATCAGATGATATCATATCAGAGGCCCCCTGACGTGTAGTGAACCACGTTTTTGACTTTCCCTCCACCCCTCAGTGAGACAGAGTGCCAGGTGTGTGGGTGCAGATAACGCTGGAATGGCAGACGATGACACCGCCGTGACACAGCACGCTCCTCACGCACCCTGTTCAATAGCTAATTTTCATCATAAAGCTTTTCGATCAGCAGCTCTTTGTTCGTGGCTGCCATTCGTTTCTTGGTCTTGTTGGATAAATTGATCTTGAATTCAATTCTGGGCGCCCTTGAAATGGTCTTTACATGCTTCACATTTAGTCTCCCTGTTAAAAGCTGCCCTCCAACATCCAGAAGCTCTTTTCCCTCCTGAGCGTCTAGACAGCAGAGCATCCTGCACACTGTTGTCAGAGAAACCAGCGCCGCACGTCACCAGCCCTCTCCACACGTTGATAATGTGTTTGTGTCTCTGTTTGGATAGGTGAGTGGTGGCATATGGTATTTTTCTTCTCTCTTCATGTTTCTTTAAGTAATCATTAGGTGTGCCTGTCCACGGATTCAATTAAGTGTTCTTCTTGTCCATTTGCCTTTGTTTGCTCGACAATCCGCCTGCACCTCAGGCTGCGGAGCGAAGTTTTAATGCATCTCTGGATCCATTCTCACACTCCTCCAAGTTATGTTTTAATGTCCTCGGCATGTGCCCGTCGAGGACATGTTGACTCAGAGGTTTGTACGTTCCCTCATTAAATTTGAAGGCAACCTGGCTAAAACACGCTGTTTCACGTCAGTCGGGCTTTGACTGTCGACAGAATGTACTTTCTTACCTTAAGCTGTCGGAACGCACTCGACGCTGAAAGCCGAAGCAATTTCTTGTTGCAGTATAAACGGCAAACTCAGGTCAAGATTCATATTGAGACAAATAGAATAGAGAAAATATATATACACATATGTACAACAATGGGTGGATAACAGCAGTAGTAACAAATGGAGAGTAGTGCAAGACTACACAGTATATGTGCAATTTGCAATTGGTCCGTATGTGTGAGGGTGTGGTGCAATCTAGTTCTTTAGGGCAGGGGATGTATTTGATCCAGGAAACCATCTCAACTGCTGAACCATCAATGTAAAGATGAGAGGGTGGGGGGGCACTGCCACACGCTACAACCATTTCTTTGGGTTCGCTGATGTTGATGAAGAGGTTATTATCCTTACACCAAAGGCACAGTTCATCAGCCTCCTGCCTGCAGACTGACTCGTCGCCTGCAAACTTCACCACGTAGCTGCATCAGGACGAGCTCTGCAGTCATGGGTGAGCGGTGTGTAGTGCGTGTAGCGTGTGTAGCGTGTGTAGCGCGTGTAGCGCGTGTAGCATGCGTGATAGTGATAGATGATGAGATGCTGTTTATCCTCACACACTGTGGACTATTGGTCAGGAGGTCAAGAGATGGGGCAGGTCCAAGTTCAGACAATTTGTTCACCAGTGTCTGTGGAATGATGGTGTTGAAGGCGGAGCTTAAATCCAGGAAGAGCATCCTCACATAGGAGTCCTTATTCTCCAGGAGAGACGATGCTTGGTGGATGACAGCTTGACGAGCCGTCCTCACCTCTGCACCTGTGACTGTGAAGGAGGGGGGATTGTAACAGTCTGGACCGACCTCACTTTGGCTGCACGCCTGTGAGCCTCAGCCTTTCTGGCACAATCAATAATTCATGTTACTTCATTTATTCATATATATAAATAAATATAGAAGAAAAGTCTGCGAGCTGAGGACAAAGATGTCTTTGCTGGCACAGTGTTGGCTTCACTGGCTTCAAGGTGATATAGTATGCAAGTGAAGAAAGAAGCTAATATTTTCAATCATGGATATAAGTTTATGAAATGTGATGACACATGTAGAATTTTCTCCCTCTCTCACTATTTTAACCCATCCATCTTTCACGCGTTGCTGTTAATCAAACCTTCACCCCTCAGCTCTTTTGTTCCTAATCTTTACCCATTTCTTGCTCCCTCTGACCACCTAACATGCTGGTCATGCTACATCTGATAGGCTGATTAAAAGGTACAGCAAAACTAGAGTTAGGTAGATTTAGTGCTGGGGGGTGTAGAGGCGAAGGAAATTATGTAATTATGCAATACTCCACTGTGCTGTGTGAGTCAGAGGACATGGCTGCCACAGCATCAGCGTGGATCAATAAGGAGTGACAGGAAGCTCGGGCAGGCATGGAAAGAGACGGAGTTAGCAGGAGCAGCAGCTTCTGTCCATTTGCTGTTGATCAGTGGTGGTGCAGGAAATAATCACAGTCCTAGAACACAAGCTTAATGATATGTGTTTGAACCAAAGAAACATTTTCCAAGACGAACTAAGAGAGACAGAGTTAACCCCCATCACTTTAAATCATTTCAAACACGAGCGAAAGGACAAAACTAGTGTTGCTAGTTAAACAGAGCCCTTCAGAAAATGCACCCCCATAAATAGGACGGGGAAATAGGACGGGGGGGCATTTTCCAGCAGGGGTTCTGTGTCTCTGAGGGATTTTTCTCCTCCTCTCTGTTTATTTTGTAGCTGTTCGTGTTTTTCTAACTCTGTGTCCTAAATACTGCGTTTGCATACAACTAAACTACAAACACAGGCCGTTTACCGTGCTGAGGCGGGAGACCTGTCCAGTACCGTACAATGTGGTGGAGGATCCTTTATCAGTCTGCACACGTTTGCTCAGCGGCGCCGAGTCACGTTGGTACCATTCATTTCTGATGGAACGGCTTCTCTTCTCGAGAAGAGAGAAAATATCCATTCAAGTGTGCTAGTATCAATCCGATAACGGTAAAGTTATGGCATGAGAACACATGGAAACCGTGACCTTGGTAAAAGGAAGCAGCTCAGTAGTTTGTAGGTGATTAGAATAAACAAGAAATGATGTCCAGCAGAAAAAAATAACGTCACAGCCACAAAGACTGCAGAGCACTGACCTGCAGTCTTTAAAACCCCTGCTCCACATTGTTCGTATAAACCTCTAACCTTCTTCTTACAGAAAGAGAGAAAGGAACACGTGGAATACTGCATTTCACTACAGGAGTACTGTAAATTTACCAAAAGACGTTTTGTATCCACTTGACAACAAACCTGTTGAAACTAAGAATCCTGCGGTTCTGAGGAAACTCTACTGGAATTAACTCTTTCAATTCTACCAGCGTCCTGGGAATTACAGTTAGAATTAGAAGAAGAAGGCTTCTGCCAGCACCGAACGTACTAGAAGCAGATGAACTCAATGAAAGTCGTTTGCCTTGACAGTATGTGGCGTCTAGCAGAGGATAGACGTGAGGTGCAATAATAGTTGCATTGGGCTTTGTTTTCAGGAAAGGTTTATTAAAATGCTATAATGTGTGCGCTATGTAAAACAGAATCTACCATAACCCTACATTTTCTCAATATAACACAGAAAATCAAAAAGGTATAAACTGATAAAAAAAAATTTAAATTTTAACAATAGGTAATTAGGAATTGATTTGTCAGTTGTCTCTACAACTTATAAAAAGCTTATGTCTCAAATTATTAAAAAAAAATACTTCTTAACGTAAAGGTCCTTTAAATATATCATCATCATCAACAATACATAAGAAAAAACGCATATTTGGATTCATGCCATCTTTAGGCCACTGCCTGGTAAACAGATTCTGTGATCATGTGTGGCTCAGAAATACTACTGAAAACATCATTGTTCACAAACACAGTTCACTTTGCCCTCCAAAACCCTTATCATGCAAAGCATAAGCAAAATATGAACATAAAAAATGGGCTTGTTATTGGTACAACATACTTTTTATTCTCCTATTAATCCAAAAAATCTCTTTTCTCTACTACTCTGCAAAAAATAAACGGTTGATTATTTTCTTCTTCCTGAATTTGTAGCTTGATATGCATAAGATGAATCCACAAAGACCCTTTCAAGTATGAATATTCTTCTTTGCATCAAACTTGCTTAATAGTTAGTTACAGAGGCGCACGGACATTCAAGCTGCATGCTCCACATAGACAGCAGATGCACTCCAGCACATGAATGCACCATTTGGTGCCACAAGGGTTGGTGAGCTGGTCCGTACTCACAGAGGAGACACCACACGACACTGCTGGCCATCTGTTTGTTAAACTTCCATTCCCTCCTCATGAAAATGGATGAAGCCGGCCCTACTTTTGCACACTAACATACAACTTATTGAGCTGACCATGCGGTAGGAAGGTTTAAGACAAAGGAGGAATGTTTTTTTCCATCAACTGGTCCAGTTCATCGGCCTTGGTCTAGCATAGACGGCTGCAGCTGCTCCCAAAATACTGACATTCACTGAGGAGAGTGGAGCCATCAATCACCATGATAGTGAGGAAATTGACTGTACAACAGGTGGACGTTCTTCAGCCACTGGAGAACAGTAGCAACTTCAGGATGTTTGTATATCAACCTATGCCTCCCAACAAAGCCCAGTGGTTCACACTACTTCAAAAAACAATGTACTGTTACTAATGTAGTGTAACAACTGTGGGTACACCACATTGTCTTTCCTGTAACTCAACGTTAATCCTCTAAGCGTGCTACAGCTCTGGAAACAATAAGAAACCACTGCAAAGACAGACCAAATGTTGATTTCTAAAACATAAAAACATAGTAATGTGCTTTTTCAAAATGAACATGAACTCGGTTATTTTTGTGATTATTTGAAGAGTGATTTGTGAGGACCCTACTTTTCCATAAACTAGTTTTTTTTAGAGGAACAGAATTGGTGTGGTTTCCCGTCGAATCTTTCCGAGCAAAGGGAGGACTTGAAATAAAGCAACAAACACTGAGACAAACATTTTCCACTTCCATTCGGGGTCCAGCTGACAGACCGTGTCCCTTTGAGTGCGGTGCGGTGACATGCACAACAACAGGACATAAAGGTTTTTCATTTTCATCTCTTTTGATCAGCGCAATGAAAAGCGCTGTCAGTGTGGGTTGCAATTGGAACAACCCACATTGCTTTCTCCTCACTCAGCATTCGGTTCAGACGGTGAGCATAGTATCCATGGAGGTGCTGCTCCAGTCTATGTTCGTCTCCATTTACCAGAGACAAAGACACACTGTACATACGCAGCTATCCTTGGGATGACATTTATTGATGAACTCTTCAGAAATGTGTGGTAAATGTACAATATTAACTCATGTAAACCGTCTAATTTGTTCAGAATAACAATTGAATCATCATCAAACTCATTTTCTTCTGGTGTGAAATAGTGGCTGCCTCCTTCAGGTGACAGCAGTGGTCTACTGAGGGGCCTACAGCCTTTACACTACCAGCTGCTGTGCATGATGGGAATCTTTTATGCTACGTCAGCTGGTTAAGTTGAGGAGGAACGAGAGAAAAAAGCAGATATCGTTCATATTCATCTGGGTAAAAAAGAAAAAAAGAAATTCAGCTACCATTAGTTTAGAAGATTTTTTGTCTCTCAGTACCTGCTGTTTGTTTGCCGTTGTGTAGGTACGACCCTGGCAGTGTTACAGCGCCTGCTTTACCCGCTGCACCACTGAGCAAACAACAAAACGCTCTGATCGCTCCATCTGTATGAGCAGAGCTTATCTGTCCTGCAGCTCACCAGCAGCAGGCATCGCTTCATCTTCAGCCTGACTGACGCTGATAACAGTCAAACATGTGGGCTGCTGCTGCTTTTCATCCTGATGACATCATCATGTGGAAATGCAGATAATTATGAACATTTACTTACTACGAGCACTATTATAACTTATTCTTATGGATTCTAGAGAAACGTATTTATGAAAAAGTCTTTTTTTCACAGTGAGAGTGAAGAACAGCAGTTGTTGCCTTGAGCTTTCGTTAGTCGTTGCAATAATACAGCAACGCTATTACATCAGAACTGTGATTTTTACTCAGGCATAATTTACCGTGGAAATAATTAAATATCAAGTTCTTAAGCAACACTTACAGACCTTTGTTTTTGAAATCCTGACAGTTTGAATGTTCCATTTAAAAAACTCTAAATGTGGTTAGATGTAGTAGGAAAGCGTGAGAATAAACAGAAGTGGTTGAGTGTGTGTAAGTTTAAATTTTCTGCTCAGTACACTTTTTGATTTACCCTTCCACCGTGTGCTTTACTTTGCTTTGCTTTGCTTGGCAGACGCTTTTTTCTCTTTCAGGGAGCGCTGGGTGTCTGGCTGAGGGACACACCTGGTAGTGGATGGACCAGGAGTGTCAGTGTCATGTCTCCTCCAGCCCTCATGTGTCCTTTGTTCCTCCCTCACCTTAACCACTCCCCTCTCTCTCTCTCTCCACTCTCGCGCCCTCATTATTTCCAGCTGTGCCTCATTAGCAATCAGTCCTCTCTCTATTTAAGCCTCTGCACTTTCTCCTTTCCTTTGTCAGTTCATACTCAACGCATCATGCTTCCAGTCACTACGCGCCGCTCCTGTCATGTAAGTTGGTTTTGGGTTCAGTTTCTTATTTCTCCCTTCTGTCTTTCACCTTCTCTTTGTCCCTCTGTGTCTGTTTAATCCCCCTGTCTGTTATTTTCAGTGTTGACATTTTGCCTCCTACGAAGAGCGATTTTTCTGTTCCATATTGCTTTCAAAGTTATTTTACAATAAAGTTCCTTTGTTTGAACCCTCTCTCGTCCCTGGTTTGCATTTGGCTCCATTTCGTGCATGTAAATGACAAGGAGTCAGACGGGGTTTCGACCTGCGACTTTCTGCCTCCCAGTCTGAAACTCAACCCATTGAGATACCAGGCCGCTACTTGAGTTTAAGCTTAAGTAGGATGGAGCTCAACTAACAAAGTGGTCTTGGTCTTACCAAAAATGGAATAGAGCTGCTAGGGCTTTGTTAGAGGTTTGTAACGGTCATACCTGACCTTGCCACAGTTGCTGTACCCTATTAATGCATGTAATTTTTATTTGTTTGAGCAGCAACAAACTAAACTGCTTTTGGTCTGTTGGAAAACCATCTAGTTGTCACATTTCACACAACCCACCAAGGTCTTCCGCTGCTGCATGGCCTGCGTTTACAATATAACCATGCAGCGTAGCTCCATGTCTCTCTTTACACTGCATCTCCTTAACCTGTCCACATGCTGTGAAATAGAGGAACGCTATTATTGCCCCAGTATATGATGTGCTCCTGTACTGGTTGCTATATAGCTTCTTAGAAATCCCCAGGTTCCCTAATTAAGAGGTGGTGTACTGTGTGGCTGTCTGCAGCACTCACATTGACCCAATTATGCTCAGGTGTGAGTGTCTAATGCTTTGTCAGCCAAACATGGTCTCCTGGTCATAAAGCACTCTCAACTCACTCTGAGTTAAGCAGAACTCAGATACGTCAAATAGGTAAAAACCTAATGAAAACAGGACCAATTGAAAGAGAAAAACAAATGACTAAACATATTTAGTGGAAAATCCCAGCAGAGATTGAGCATTGACATTTCCTCATACAACTTAAGTCAAAGTCATTTATTGATTAAATGAGAAACAAACACTTCGTCTTGTCTCGTCTGTTAAACAGGTTCTAATACACATTACAACATGTAGTGTGTAAAGATCATTAAAATCAACACAATGCAACAGAGTCTATCTTATTTCACACAAAGTCCCTGACGAAGCAAAAGAGGGAGAATACAACGTGTCTGCAAGGATCTGTGATGGGAAAGTGTGTGCATGCGAGTGTGAGCACTATTGCAATAAAAAACATTTTGTTTGCTCTTCACAGCCTGAAAATCTGCCAGAAGACAGTTTTTTTTTTATCCTTTCCAAGGTGGAATCACACATGTACCCGCCAAAAAAAGAACATTTCTACCAGAACATCTCATAAACCCTCAGTGGAGGTAATGTAATGAACATTTTCATGATTCCTAGTTTCTTCTGTTTCCCATTTTGTGGTGCTGATAAGAGGGTTCACACACTTTGACTCTGCGTAGTTTGGTTCTTACCACTCAAAACCTCGAGTTTGTTTTTTGATGTTACAGCAGATCTTCTGTCAATGTGGGCAAACAGTGCGACATTGTGAATGCCTTCCCAATGAAATTGAGATGGTGAGGTCCAAATGCACACTGTTCCCTGTGAGCGCGGTCTGAACCCAAACTTTGAAAGCTATGTAATATTTTTTATTTTTAAGTTATGTGGACCAAATTAGAGTCAATGAGGTCAGAGGAAGTTTTACACGTATATATTTTAAATGTTATTTCGTGGAACAGTGTGAGTTCCTTCTATGAGGCTGTT
Organism: Microctenopoma steveboyesi; assembly: GCA_032359275.1. Taxonomy (NCBI): domain Eukaryota; kingdom Metazoa; phylum Chordata; class Actinopteri; order Anabantiformes; family Anabantidae; genus Microctenopoma; species Microctenopoma steveboyesi. The sequence goes on along the minus strand of JAUMHF010000024.1, from coordinate 1,384,805 downwards.
GGTGATTTACGTGGCCATGCCGAGCACTCTGTGATAAAATGTACTGTATAAAAATAGATAAAGCTTAAAGTGTCTAATATTTGAGGTATAATAGTCAAATTTTTAATTTGAAGGATGTTTCTAGGACAAAATATGACAACGATGAATGGAGAGAGGTCATCTCCAGTTCCATTGTATCCACAAGAGAAGTAAGAGCACACATCCCTGGAGTGAACCAGTTGATTTGATGTATGATTTGTGTCAGTGCATCCTTCATTAAGGTGTAAGGAAGAAGAAGATACGAATCAGAACAATCTGAGTCTTGCATTGCTTCGCTCTGCAGGTGCCCTCACACTGAAGGATTTATGCTTGCATGTGTCATCTCTTGCCCTTTTGAGAGTTTCTGGAGTAGAGTAGGGTAGTTATTGCATTTCCATTATTGCCCTCTACAAAAGAGCAAAGCTGCAGTGCTTTCAGCTGTGTGGATGTGTTAGGGTACACACATCATCAGATTTTCACCAGGCAAACTTCTTTTCATGGTTTTTGTGTGATAATAAACTCCTTTGACCTTTTTGAACAACCAGAAGCGGAAATATGGTCAAATGGGAACGTGATTTTTATAAAACTACTGAGCAAAAACACAGACCTCCTGGGGTTCATTAGAAAGGAGTTAAGTTCTGCTGTGAGCTCAATGTTGATCAGCTGTGGCTGAGGAGAGGAGTTAAGAGGTGACTGTGAATGGGTGGGGCGGGGGAGAGAGGTAAGGTTGAACCCCACCAACAGAAGACAGAGATTTAGGGTGTGTGTGTGTGTGTCATATTTTACTAACTGAACAATAAAAAGGAAACCTCATGATTTGCACCAATGCTATTCAAGTGGACAAATGTTCACCTGTAGGATCATGATACTGATACAGTGGCTGAAAAATGTACCACAGAATGTATGTAATGAAAACATCTAAGAACTAGTCTAGCTAGCATTTATACAGTATCAGAGCAGTAAAACAATTTCACGCTCTCTATCTTGATTTGAAAACAAAATTTACTTTACTTTGCAGACGCTTTTATCCAAAGTGACTTACAGGGAGCTAGCGCTGGGTGTCTGGCTCAGGGACACACCAGGTAGGGGATGGACTAGGAGTCAGACGGGATGCGAACCTACGACCTTCTACATCCCAGTCTGACGCTTAACCCATTGAGCTACCAGGCCGCTGGTATATAATTTCATAAGGATAAACTCAAAAGTGTCAAAAGTGAACAGGTGAGATTATTCAACACTAGATAATATTTTCATATCACAGTCAGCTGCTCACCATAAAGTGAAAATGTTAATAAATTGTATTTGAATTGATTTCTCTAAAAGCCTCTCGTATCTCACTGTTGTGATGGTAGAAACGTCTGTATAATACTAAGAAAAAGTGTCACAGAAGTGCAGACCTGGGTGTGGGTGAAGGCTGGGACACACCAAGTGCTCAGCCAAGCGTCGGCATCTGTCAGGTTCGTTTTATTTTTCTACTTTTATGCACAGTGTTTCGGGCGCTACTGTCAGTAGTCAGATCCTTGTCTGTGCCTTTTCCGACACTTCAGTGGTTCCTGAGGTGAGAGAGACCTCTCTGACTGACTGACTGTTTAACCTAATGCAGGGGTGGGCAAGTTCAGTCCTAGGGAGCCGCAGCCCTGTTTGTTTTCCAACCATCCCTGCATTTACAGCTTCTGACTTGGTGAACACACCTGATCCAGGTAATCAATAGTTCCTGCTCTTGGTTAAGATCTGGAGGGTAGGAAAACAAGCAGGGCTGCGGCTCTCTAGGACCCAACTTTCCTACCCCTGACCTAATGAATCAGTGTCCCATATACACTTTAGAAACATCAGACCTCCACTGTCTGTGTCCTCCACCGGCAAAACACATTCCTGTTTTTGAGATTTCCTCATTGTTGCCCCTTTAGTGCACTTGTTAATTTCATTAACACCAAAATAGCTGAGGCTGATCAACACTGCTACCCAACTGACCAGATTAATATCCCAGAAGTTTAACTCGCTTATAGTATTCTTTGATTAAAACATGTTCCCTTTTCAGCACTGTGCATAATGGATTAGAAGTCCCTATAAACCAACTTTGGTGAAAATAGTAAGTGCTGCGGTGTACAGTTTTTACATCCACTCTCCTTTCCCCTTCTAAATGACGACTACACACTACATTACCTGCTGATATAGAGTTATTTCCTAGAGTCACTTTATGGCCCAGAAGACTTTCAGATTAGGGTTACAGACGGCATAGACGTCGAACTGTGGGCTGAACAAACTTGAAGTGATTATTCTGTTGTAACTTAGATTTTATGAAGAGTTTTCAGTGTTTCTGGAAATAAAGCAAATGTACGGCAGGAATTTCTGAAGTGACTGTGTTTGCATGCAAACGTGCCAATGTGTGTGCAAACAGAGGAAGGAGAGAAAAGCTCTAATCTGCATTGATTCCCAATACCTCTGAGAAGGTAGAGATTGACAAGTCAGATAATAGTGTGTACCTGTAGTATATGTATGCAGCACCTTCCCCAGGAGAGCAGTGATCCTTACTTTACTCCTGTACAGGTCAATAATATTGTTGATAGTGCTGCACCTTCATTGCGCACAATATTTAATACTGTTGCCCCACTGAAAAAGAAGGTAATTAATCAGAAGAGGCTAAGTCCTTGGTACAGTTCACATTTACTTATCTATCAGAAAGATACATTCTAATGTGTTCGTGTTATTCTTAGTTCCACAGGGTTCTGTGCTTGGACCGATTCTCTTTAAACTACTCCTTTAGGCAATATTATCAGGAAACACATTAATGATCCCCAACTAAAATGATCTATCAATCAATAATTTAGGTAAACTTCAAGCACATTTAGAAGACATTAAGGCCTGGATGTTGGGTAATATTCTTCTTCCTTGTTTAGACAAAACTGAGATTATTATATTTGAGTTAGTCAGATTGCCAGCCAGTTGACTCTGCTATAGGTCTAGTCTGCTGAAGAACCTCCCAAATTACACTGAGCTCCTCTCTTTCTTCTTTCTCTGTCCACACTTATGACATCATTGCATGTTCACTTTTTTCCTTTTCTCTTCCCTAGTCATCCTTTCTCTCGCTATATCTTTGTGCAGGTATTGGAGCTGTGCTGGTCCTGCCAACCTGCCGGTGCTTCGTCTGCTGCTCCTTGTTGTTGTTGTTGTTGTTGTTGTGATCTATGTTACCTGCTGTTCTTTTCTCTCTCCTCTGTCCATTAACCCCAACCGGTCGAGGCAGGTGGCCGCCCACCCTGAGCCTGGTTCTGCTGGAGGTTTCCTCCGTTAGAGGGAGTTTTTCTCTCCACTGTCGCCTAGTGCTTGCTCGAGTGGGACTGTTGGGTTTTCTACAATATTCTGTTTGTATAGTATATGTATATACTTATGTTGTGATTATTTTTTTATTTTATTCGTGATTATACAAATAAAATTGAATTGATTTGACGCAACTGCAGCTTATACTTCACAGCTATACAATGGATTTCCATGACATTTAGTATTGCTATAACCTAATGACTTTGACTTTTTCCCCATAAATGGCTAATGATGTTATGCTAGCAAAAGTAAAGATCAGATTCTCTTTGGCCTCACCTCCAGATTGTTGTTAATGTTATTGTGTTAAAAAGGAAACAGTCAGGTGAAAAACCTGCAATGAATCAATGCAAGCCAATCGACTGCTGAAGAGTTTTATTCCAGGCATGGGTGAGACATGAAATGCAACCCAGACAGCCCAGTCTCAGAAACAGACCCATAAATATGAAGGCATATCGGATGCCAGAACACTTGGAGAGTGTATAATACTATAGTACTGGAAACTTGCAATTAGCTTTTAAGGTTATCATGAGATTATTAGCCTTTGGTTTGTTGTGCACCCTGGCTTACTCAGACAAGTCCGTCAGAATTGAGAAAGTCCTCTGGAATAGAGGGTGAAACGTATTCCAGGAACTAACATAAGTCCAGTCTCCACTTGATTATCTTTTTTGGGACATCAACTCTTGTTTAAGGCCTTACTTTTCCTGGTTTCTTAGAAAAGATCACTCAACACAAGATGTCCAAAAAATTCCAGCCAATGAAATTGCACAAAATAGTGCACTCTATGTACCAGTGCCAAACCTGGTGAAAAACAGGGGTATCCAGTGTAACACGTCCGTCAAATATGTAAAGCATGATCAGCTATGGCAAATCCCTTAGGAATAAAGAGTTCAGAGTTTGAAGGGATGAAAAATGAAAATAAACAAAGAATTGAAAGGCTCTAATTTGTTATAAATTTTAGCATTTAACTACAACTGAATATTTCCCTAGCTCTAACCATGCCTCACCTTCAATCCAATGATACAATAGTTTTAAAAAATCTTTTGAAAATGGCTAAATGTTCAGAGTGACATGCTACCTCAAAATATGGTTGATATTCCCAACAGTGTAATATAAATGCAGTTCCTGATGAAAAGGGCTATGTAACTGTGTATACACAGGGAGAAAGGAAGAAAGGAATAGAAATAACCTATTGCACTTCAAAACACATATCCTAACTGCAGCTGCACTCTGAGGTAGTTATGTATCAATACTGCCCTCTAGTGCTACAAATGTGTTGTCACAAACGCATCAAAAAGGAATTTTTTATCTATTAGCAAAACTGACCACTTGAAGGTGATCAGGCATCATTGACTTAGATCAATGCACATATAGTATAATAGACACATAGTCAACCATGTGTGCATAAAGGCACATACTGCAAATAACTGAATGAGGATAAAAGCCAGAAACTGTTTTACCTTCATGAGAAAATTAATAGATTTTTCTGAGCTACTGAACAAGAAACAGACATAACATGAAATCAGCTTATTCAATTGTAAAGTTTAACATGTACAGTCCTGTGTTGTGTATCTATGTGTGTCTCATACTAAACTTTTTAGGCTCACTAAGCAATTGGGGAGGGTAAATATTAAATTTATCCGATACCACCTGAATACAGGGACAGTGTGATGGATGGAAATACCAGTGCTGCTACTCTAAGGTTATAATAGATCCGCAACTCTACAGAGGAACACAGAGACTATTATGCATGCTGCCTGGAAAAAAAACTGATTGGATGGATTGTGAACGGGATGCAAGCTGATATCTCTTTCAGGACGAAAGAGGACTTCTTGCCTATATGTACCACATTCACATACTGATAAAATTTCCATTTATAAAAATACTATGAACCAACACAAAAAGTGAAAAGACATAAAAACACATAAGAGAACATTTATTATTTATCAAGTTATTAACAGTTTATTGAGTCAGATATTTTAGAATCAAATTCATTTGGCCACCAGATGTCATTGTGGTAAATTCCAAAGGTCCCAAAAGATCGATTCATTTTCTGAAACAATTGTTCCACATGATTCAATCTCCCAAACTCATTTCTGACACCACTAGCTGTAACTGTCGAATTGTTTTTTCTTTATCGTTAACACTTAACTCGAAACCAATGAATATATAACCGGAACATGTAATGTATTACGAGAAAAGAGCGTTCAAGAGCTACCTTGGTTCGGTAACTTTACAGTTTGGGTTCTGCATGCAGCCGTTGAATTAAAGTAGACACTGATAAAACTAAAATGTAATTCGTTTTTGTATGGTAAACGACCAAGTGGTTTAAATTCATATTTATTTATAAATACTATAAATTAGTGTTCCGAATTTGTTTCATTGAATGGAACCCGTGTAACGGACCGGATGTTTAGTGTAACAACCGCGCTTCAGAGACGGAAGCCTGGAGGTGAAGTGCCACAGGAAAATAGAAATGTTAGCGCAAATATAATGATAAGTTCTACGTACGCGAATAAATGACAGCGACGAGGCAACCGACTCTTGTCTTTTTCGGATTTCACACGTTAACAACGCTGGAATCGACGGAAATATGTAGCGTGTTTGGGCGCGTTACTGTGCAGTCATTTAGGCTGCGCAGTCAACGGTAGCTCGTAACGCTACGAGTTACGCGTTTCACCAAAACACAGTGTTTTGCTTCGTCTAGCGGACGTTTGGGAACGTTTACAAGCCTCGCGGGTTTTCGAGGTGTGATGCATCCAGCAGACAGAGAGAAGGATGCGGGTCACAGGTACGGTTTTTGTGAAGTTTAACGTTACAGCAGCTGACAAATGTAGGGCTGTTTCTAGACTTCTCGGTAACCTAGGCGACGGGTCCTCTCGCCACCTCATGAGCAGTTATTTTTTCTGTTATATTATCTAATGTGTGAGCTTTTGAATACCGTGATTCTTTCTTGAGGAGTAAGTGTAAATGAATCGTAGTCAACATAAACCCTGTCTTTCCTATATTACCATATCTCTCTTTCTCACCACTCATAATTTAATGCAGGAAAGAGAGGGGGAATGTATGCCATTAAAATAAAACTACTGCCCTGACTAGAACTAGGTTTGTGTCTACTTTTTCTAACTTAAACGTCCAACTGTCTGTGTGTATATTATAGTATTTGGACATTAACAGAGTATTAATATTTTGCCTTTGTACATCATTTGAAATAAAACAGGCAAGATGAGGTTTAGACTTTCAGCTTTATTTTGAAATGTGAAATTTACTGTTTCAGTCTTCTTGAGCAGAGTACCGACTTTTTAAGTATCTCAATCATATGACATAACTGCCTTCAGTCTGTTGACGTCTGTAGCCCACAGAAAACTCCCAATTCAGATTTTCCCCCCTGGAGACTTGGTCCTTCACTGCAGCCACCAGTAACTGAAGAGCTGCTCCACTTGGTGACTGTCTTGCCTTGATTAGTATTGATTTGCTTTCATAATTTGTTTTGGGTCATTATTCGTCTGCACTGTGAGGTGATGTCCTTTACGTTTTGTAGCGTTTAACTGAATGCAAACAGAGATAAATACATTTGTGAAGCCTCCTAAACTAAAGCTGAAGTTCTACAGTTCGATCACATCTGGATTTTCCAATTATTTCAATTTTACTGTGGTCATGTATAAAGGCAAAATTGTAATTTTAAATTGTTGCTGTAGCTGCATCATGTGTATCCTTTACTTAGTTTGTATCCAGTGAAAATAATTTCAGTGCTCCAACAGAAGCATTCTTTAAGTGGTTAAATGGAAATGTAAAATTCAAATACATCACAATATTTCAATTGTTCTTGTCTTTTTCTTTGGTTTTTCTTTGCTATGTTGTCTCTCTCAGTGGGACGGGCATATACTACCAGGCTATACCTGCTGTTGGAGCTGATGGAAAGAACATCATGAAACTGATTCCTGTACAAATGGTCAACGGACAGTTTTTTGAAACTGACCTAAGCAAATCCAGAACGAATTCTACAGCCCAGCAAGGTGCAAACATGAATATTTCCTCAGCACCTTTGAAACCCTTTGCCTCTCAGCAAATTTCCAGGAAGCAGGTTACCTCTTTGTCTAAACCAGTTGAAATGGATCATGGTTATTCTTTAAACAAGCACTCAGTACAAAACCACACTGCAAATTTAACAGCCAAAGTTCCCGCACCTCCGATTGCAACACCGGCAGCAAACTGTGGTCAGTCGGTAAGACATCCGTATCAACTCCCAGTGACGGTGAAGTCTCCAGCACTTCCCGAAGGACATCATATTCTAATTTCCCCTAATGCACAAGTCCAAACAGTCCCAGCTTCTGAACTCCCCGCAGGTATCAAGGAGCAGATTTGTATTTCATTGGGTAGCTCCTCTCCTGGGTCAAGTTTGCAGAATGTGGTCTACGTGTCACCTGTCACAACCGTGAAACAAGGTGCTGCTCAAACTGCTGACTCCTTCAGGCTGCTTTCTGAGACGCCAAATAAAACTTTTTGTAGATCTCAGTCAACGGGATCGAAACCATATTTGAAACTCATTCCAAAGGTTTCTCAAAGGCCCAACAGTCCTATAAAGTGGGTGATTGAAGAAGAAGACAGCTCAACAGTTCCAGACCTAAATCCTCTTCATTCGTCATCTGTTACTTCAGAAATTCTTCGCACTATTTCAGAGGGAGAAACTCCCAGCAAGCACTGTGATGTTATAGAAAACACAAAATCTCAGTCAATTCTGAGTAAAAGAGGGCAGGTACAGGAAAACGCCTTGGTCATGTGCAATGGGAAGGTATTTTTTCTGTCTAAAAAGTGCAGCCTGCCATTTAAAATGGGCCAAACTGACCCACCTACATCAGCAACAACAAATTATGAATTCAACAGAACCACCACACCTTCAGCCCAACAATCAGTCGAGCCAGTAGCTCAAACTCAGCAGGACTTCAGAATAACTGTTCCAGATGACGTGATAGATCTCTGTGACGATGATGACTCAACCCAACAGGAGACACCAGTGGATGAAGACAGCGTAATATTTGTGTCATATATTCCACCCAAAGCTGGTTCTGTGTCACCGCGAAATGTGATGCTTCAATCACAAGCGGCACTTAGAAAGTGCCATTTGGAAAGTGCCATAATTTGCCCCACTCCACTGGAAAAAAGGGTTTGTGGTTCAGAAGTGATGAACATGCACAAGGACTCAAACGTGGAGAATCAACAGGTCACCTCCACCCAGCAGGTGGAGAGCATGGGAGTTGATGCAGAAACAGAAACTCCAGCAGCTCCCAGCACTTCTTACAGCTGGAGTAGAAGACACAAGGACACAAACAACCTGGAGGTGAGGGCTCTTCTGTCGCTTCATTGCTTTGGAACAAAATCATTTTAAAGTCTTTTAACCTTAACTCAGGTCTTCGGTTTATAGTGAGAACTGTTAATTTAAAGGTGCAGTGTATGGTTGCATTTCTCTGTATTGTATTATTGTGTTTTCATACTTGCAGAATGCTCCAGAAGATGCAACATGCTCGGCGTCTTCCCTGGCACCAAAGCCCTGTTGTAGGGACGACCATCTGCTAAAGAAGATGTTTGGGATTACAGCCGATGTCAATATTTGCCTGCAGAGGATTGATGAAATGTCAGCTTGGGCTCTACAGATCAACAAGTCCATAAGCTCAGTGGAGGGTCACCAGGAACCAACATCCAAAAAAGAAGAACCAGACAGTGGTTTCATTAAAAGAGTGACATTACAAAATGAATCTGCATCCTCGACAGATTCTTACACTCCAACTCCTCACACAGACGTCACATTGCAGATCGTCAAATGTCATTCAGGTCAAAGTTCACTCTGTGAACCATCGTGTGACAATGAAGCTGGACCAATGATTGGATACGTAGAACCAATAGAGGAGGATTTTCTCAGCACGAATGAAGATGACATTTCCGAATCACAGGCTTGTGTGGATCTGAGTACAAAAAAAAGGAGACGAACAAGAAAACGTACAACGTGTCCATGTTGCACCACTGGTATTCTGGGTCATACAGTAAAATCCAGCACGAGGTTAGAGGAGCCAGAAAAGTGGGCGTGGACAAAAGAACAGATGAGACAAAAGGGACAAACAAAGAGTCCTGGAAAAGGTGGGAAAACATCTGGGACAATTGGTTGTCTTACAGCCAGAAGCAAGAAATATAAGACGTACAAGTTTCCAGCAAGTGAGAGTTTAGACACAACATCCACAGACTTTGACCAGTTAAAATACGACGAACAGATCAAAAAACTCAAAGAGCTTCTGACAAAGAGACGACTTTAGACATGATGAGGAACTGAATGATATTCAGTTCCTCCACACTCGTAATGCTGTAACTTGCATAGCAAATAAGTTTTGTTCTGAAGTTGGCAGACTTATTTTTGCTGTGTAACCTTTTGTTGCTTATCTGTTTTTGTTGGACTAACAACTACTGCAGCGGTTACATAGTATCAACCACATTTAAATTTTATTGATTACACTAACCCTCACTTCAAGTTCTTGGTTCTAGTTATGCCTTAGTGTTACTTTATACATATTATATATAGTTCCATTCTCACACATTGTCAAATTGTAATAATACAGGTTACCATACCATGCCAACTTTATTTATAAAGATATAAGAATCAGTTTAAATAAAATAAAATGGAATAAGAACTAGATAAAATGATCTGATAAAAGCAACAAAATCAACATCTGACAGGGTGTGGAACACTTAACAGAAGTTTATTTTTCACATCCACCTCCTGACAAACTAATATTTATATCAGAGGGGGAAAACACAAATTTTACCAAATAACCAGCCTCAATATTTAATTATAGAGAAACTACAAACGACCAAAAGCAAATTCCTTGTATGTGCAACATACTTGGCGAATAAAGCTGGTTCTGATTGCCATCCTGAATATAAAATGGTAAAACTACAATCTGCCTGCTCGGCCTTAGTTACAGTGAAAACATTTGTTCTATTTATTAATAAGTCAAAAATGAAACAACATATATTCTAATCAGTTAACCATTTCCTTTTGGGATCGTTCTCAACAAGCTTTGCACACTCTATTCAGTATCACGCTCAGATTAGTTTATATCTTTGATTTATTCAACGGCTCAAGCACACAATTTTAATTTACAGGCCTACAGACATTTTTCCTGGGTTTTTGTCCCAACATGTAGTGTAGATTAGAACATCTATACACAGAAAATGAAAATAACAGTGAGAATTAAAGTAGAAACTAGAGAAAAAAACAGAAACTAGAAATCAAAGCTTAATTTCTGTACCTCGTCTTTCTATAAAGTCACACCTTTAAATTGTAAAGTGATATTTATGTTTTTTAAGGTCACTTTATGCACCAGACATTATTTGAAATTTGTAGGATGGAGTTGTCTTTGAAAGGTTCCATTAAAATTGGCTTTGTACAGTGTCATGATTACGGGGCTTTTAACATGAAGAGCGCAGCCTCTCAAGCCGGAAGTATGTATGTAAATTAAACATTTTGCGTACGTATATTTCCGGTAAACTTTTTACCCTTCAAAATAAACCGTCAGGCAGTCGAAGTTTCAAAGATATTGGCTATTTACGCGTCATGCTCGAAATGAACTGTACGGTGAGTTTGTGTTTCCTTCAAACACTTGTTTTGTTGTTAGTTGTTTGGCTTTCAGATATTGCTGATTAATGGACTTATATGTTTTTTTAGCGTTTGAAAACTCGGTCCGTACATCCGGTTGTTTTCCATGAAATGAAAGCACCAGCTTAGAATCTCTAAGGTTGAAACGCGGTTATGTCCTGAAGGTATGTGCAACAACCCGCGCCTTCTTGTTGGTATTTTTAGGAGTGTTTAATTGGCATCATTTACCAGGTCAGTGACGTGTTTTTCACGTTAACTGTAGCACAGCTAGCTAGCATGACGCGTAGAAGGCGAATAAGTTGACATCAAAGCTGTTTCATACCTAGCGAGTCGTTGGCATCGTTTTGTCGAATTAATTATAACTGAGGGTCACGTCTGACTTTAAACATCTTTAAATGCACATATAGAAGGATGGTAGTTGTGGTTAAGCCAACAGATTCTGAAACACGAGTTATATTTAACTCTCAGTCATTTTAAGACGTAACTCATAAGATACAAGACTTTGTACGTTTTTAGAACTTCTGTAGTTCTTTACATATGTCTGCTGCCATAAATTACTTGAGATGTGGTTGTAGCCTTGTATATGTAATATGTACATACTTAACGAGTATTACTATTACGAGTATTATTTATAAGTGAATTTATCAGTCAAAGCAGTTTGTTTTAAACTCACTCACTAAAACTCCGTTATATATGCCATAGGATGTGAAATGCAAGAAGAAGAAGAATCCACTTTATTGTCATTAATACATTTTTACACGTTCCTTCTGCATCTGACCCATCCCCCCTGGGGGAGCAGTGAGCTCCCCCAGGGGGGATGGGGGACTACCCTCTGGAACACAAACTGGGAGTTATCAGACCCCAACACCATTTGGCAGAAAAGATTCCCACTAAAGCAGAGAGAAAGGCTGAAGCACGCAAACACATCAAGGAGGCACTTACAACATGTGGATATCCTAACTGGGCCTTTTTGAAATCCAAGAGAAGATCTGACAAGAACACTGCAACAACTGACAGGGAGGAGAACAAACGTAAGAGTGCTGTCATTCCCTATGTTGCAGGGGTATCA
>JAUMHF010000024.1:1362342-1372624 GCA_032359275.1 Microctenopoma steveboyesi | reverse complement strand
TTACAATGCCGTTATCTCAACAATACCCAGGAAGCTCAAAAGCTACTCACACCCTGGCTCAGGTGGTCACATTAACACATGTGAAAACCAGAGGGGAGGACAATCCACAGATGACCACCAGTCACCGACCTGAGGGTTCCACAGGGTTTATAAACCGGCTGCTCACACCAGTCAGTTAGACTTGAGAAAGCCCTCTGGAATGAACCTAACAAGTCCAGTTGCTTTGGATAAAACCTTTTTTGAGAACACCATCGTATTGTGAGCTAATAATTGCAACAAAGTTCATCCAATGAACATATGATCTAACTGTATGTAATATGTATCTAACTGTGAGTTCCGTCCTCAAACGTCAGCACTGAGCTGGGAGTAAATAAAAGAACTGGGCTTCATAAAAAATATGTTGTACTAATTGTTGTGGAGCTTGCTAAACTCTTTATGTGCACACAGGAAAATATGGATCTTCGCGATAGAATGGAAATCTACATCCCAGCGGAGGCTAAGGTGAAGAGGATCCCTTTGTTGAGCTTACCAGAGTCCGTTTCCAGACGAATTGGCCTCCCTGCATCTGCATCTGACTCTAATGGCTTCATGGAGCTGAAAGACTCTCCTGAATGCATATGGATTAGTCCAGCAGTGATTCGAAGTAAAGGCCAGAAACAGACTGTCCACACAGAAAATAAAGTGAAGGAAAGCATGGTCTCGCTGCTCGGCAGAACGACCCAGTCTGGGTCATGTTCCTATCAAATGTCTTTTGTCTCGTCTAACTGTGCAGCTTATAGAATACTGAAGAACGCCATGCCTGGGAAAACAGTGGCTGCTCATGCACCTTCTACCTCCCAGTTGCGTTATGGTTCATCACCGCAGACCCACCAAGATGCTGTTGTCATCTACAATGGGAAAATTTACCTGTCTATCAGAAGGCCCAATCGAAGTCCGAATCAAAGAGACACACATGAGCCACAGCCTGCTTCCAAGTCCTGTGCTCCTTCAACATCTGACTCATCATCTGAAAGCCAGAAGAAGGTAAAGTGGTGTTTCAGTTTTAGTGAAACACCCAATCCCCAAAAAACATCACAGATGATTTAAGATTTATAGTATTGTTTATAGTATCGTTAATTCTTTCTGTGTCCTGCAGGATCAGCAAAACGACGACAGAATCAGGAAGGAATGCGTCACAAGTGAAGTAGAACACAGTGAAAATGAGAATAGTGGTACACAAACGGTAAGGGAAGTTCCCTCCTCTGTGACGGCACACTCTGCCCCTCCGTCCCCTGTGCGCACCGTGGACTGTCATGAGGATTCTAGAGTGGAGCAGGCCGCTGAGGAGGTCCAGGAGACTTCCTGGTGTCAGCCCCAGGAAGACTTGACGAGCAGCGATGGTGGCGAATGTGAGATGCGAGACCTGGACAGTGAAGACGCTGAGCGCATTAATGACATCCGTGTGATGGACAGAAATATACACGTCGAGTATGACTTTCAGGCGCTGAATGATGACGAGGAACTCGCTAAAAGAAAAGCTAAATTTAGAGCGAAAGAAGTTGCTCTCAGCAACCTGAGTTCTTCATGATGACAACTCAGTCAGACATGATAGTAGAGTAATACTAATGCTTTAATACAGCACTAGGGAGGGAAGCGTTACTGGTCACAGCAAGAAAAAAAACGGTGAAAATATTGTTTCAGTGATTTATTTTCCTAATTTCACTTCTGTGTGCCTGAAAATAACCAGCATGAACATTTGCTAAGGTGTAATATAGGCCAGAAAGGCGAAGCTGTAACGTGTGCTAAAACAACCATCATCATTTCGTAATTACATTTAATGTTCCCACAGGCATTTAGGAGTTTTAGCGTAGCAGTTTGATGTGTTTAAGTAGATCATCATCTGGTAACAATATGGTGGAGCTACTTCTTACCTCTTATATCTTAATTACTCAAGTGATCATTTGTTGTTTTATTGGATGAACCGTTAATTAAAAATCACTCATTCAGTCTGATAAAAGCTAGTTATGTTTATATTTTAATATGATGTTGATTTAATTTCCACATTCATACATTAAAACAAAATACAAGACATTTTTACTGTAACTTTGATAATTTATAACCAGAATGTCAATAAATGCATTGGTTATTTTCAACAGAAATCTTCTATTGACATCATTCATGTTAGAAATAAAATGACATGGAAAATAATACCAGTAGAAAGGAACGCCAGGCACTGTGTAGAACAGAGTAGGTGAAGTTCTCATTACAATCCTGTGATGCACCACATACAAACAGGAAACTTGCCTAATTGGTTTTAAAACCTGCTGCTCGACCTTTTGGAGCAACTCTTGTAAAAGTAGTTTGAGGGATTTACGTTACTATTATGGTTTTAGCACCATATTGTCAGGTCAGTCCATCTGCCTAATACGATTTATTTTTCAATCCACCTGCTTAATATGATTAGTTTTTCTCAGTTTCTCAGATGTTGGAAGGCTTTATGTTGAATATCAACATATTATTGATTTGCGAACTGTGAACACATGCTAATTTAAAAAAAGAAATGTAATGTCTGGTCATTTGGTACAATCGTATCTTTACGGATCACACCAGTAAATTATTACGGAATAATTTACTGGTGTGTGTGTGTGTGTGTGTGTGGCCCATTTAACATGCGACAGCCTCATTGACCTTATTTATGAAGAAGAAGAAACACTCTACACGAAGAAGAACAAATCCCGAACCCGGAAGTGAATGTTTTTTCACGGCAAAGTGAAAATGCATCATGACACAAGTCGGCGTCGTAGAAGCTGGATACGAGTGTTTCATTAAGGTATTTACGGCAGTGTTGGCTCCTGTGTTGTTGGTAAAACGTGTTGTATGTGACGACGGTGGATCAGAGGTTTCCTGGACCAATATGAAGTAATTGTGCTGAAAAAAGGTTCAGTTTTTTAAATCTGTTGATCAAACGCTTCATATTACATATGAATGAGTGAAATAAATCTGAGACCAAGATGACGTATAACTCGGATTAAAAACGTATATATGCTGCTATTGGCAGTAACTGCGATAACGTGTGTTACTGCGTGTGTTACTATGGAAACAGCGAGCTTAATTCCCATTACGCCGGTAGCATCGTGACGTTGGTTTCTTCGTCGAATATATCGTTATTTCTTTACGTTATAATACATTAAAACATTAAATTACGGACAGTCTCGTGATTGACGTCTCAAATATTATAACCGCGCGGTTAAATTATGAAGTGAACTTTAATCTTGAAAAACTGCACAGTTTAAATACAACATCAGGCACTGTCTGAAATCTACGTCGATAGTTTTGTGATGTTGATCTTTCCTTACGTCACCTCAAATAGTTTTACTTCTGTTACCTCAGCCAGGTGTGTTAACATTAATTAATTATTCTCCTTCTTCTTCGGTGGGTTTTAGCGGCAGCTCGCGTCCAACTGCTGCCTCCTGCTGGGGGGGGTCCACTCAGTCCACAGGGCTGACAGTCTCTTCAACATACATCCGTTAATTAGACTTGGTTCAGTCTCATTAATGTGATTTTATCGTTTTATTTCTCTGGATTGTTGAAGTAGGGAGACAAAAAGATATATCAATACAAATTAGATTTGATGTGGTAATTTAAATAAAAATGTGTGTTGCATTTAAAATCCACAAAGTCCTCACAATACCAAGCACATGACCACATCCTGCTGATAAGCTCTTAAGTCACTGTAAAGTAATGAAAGTTTACAAAATGCAGCATTGTTGGGCATGTCATGAAAATCGGTGTGTTAACAACTCCACACTCTTTACGTGCTCTTTACGTGCTCTTTACGTGCTCTTTACGTGTGCACAGGGAAATACACAGAGCATGGATCTCCGTGACAGACTGGAAATCTACATCCCAGTAGAAGCTGAGGTGAAGAGCATTCCTTTGTGGAGCTTACCAAATTCAGTTCTCAGACGAATGTCCCTCCCCCTGCCTGATGCTACCGGCTCCAGGAAGCTCACCAACTCTCCTAAAGGCATATGGATCTGTCCAGCAGTCATTCGTAGGAGAGGCCAGATAGAGGGCTCCCAAACAGGAAGTGCTGTGATGGAAAACATGTTCTCTCTGCTGAGCAGAGAGTGTCGGGCCTCGTCTGGTCCTTTCCAGATGTCTTTTGTTTTCTCCAACCACACAGCTTACAGGGTGCTGAAGGATACTGTGCTGGGGGACTCCACACCTCTGCCTCACTGTCCCCCGTTGCCCGACAGCCTGGCTCCACAGACCTATCAAACTGCTGTTGTCATCTACGCTGGACATGTTTACCTGTCCGTCAGGAAGCCCCGTCGAAGCCAGGCTCCACGAGAGACACCGCAGTCGGCTGTTCTGCCTTTTCCCACAGGACAAGGGCAGCTAAAAAGGCAGAAGAAGGTAACAAGGTTTTTGAGTTGGTGACTACATCCGAGTCATAGCAACAAACCAGCTACAAGTGACATTACAGCCAAAGAATGGGTACAACTCACCTGCTCACAGTTGATGTTTTTACAGTAGTTGCAGTCAAACTAGTATTTTTGGTAGAAATTTGTTTATTTTAACAGTTGGCCAGTCAGAATTTTTCTAATTTTAGAAATCTACCTCAGTTCTTTGGTATAAGTGTTAATGTAGATATCCTGCTCAATAATGACTGAGTCCTCACAGAAGCACTCGAGGCAAGTGCTATGTCATCTATGGAAGCAATATGATTAGATAAGGTGTCTCTATGGATGTGAGGCACAAATAGAATAATGTCTTGTCTGAATTAATGAGTAGAACGTCACAGGACATCCAGGACTTTGTCTTTTAAACAAGCTTGAAGTCTGACTAATTGATTTGTTCTCCTGGTTTCATAAATAAGTATAGTTGGGTATCATCTGCATAACAAGGATGGTCTAAGAGTGTTTCCTTGTCATGTGGCCCTAGTGGAGATAAGGTGAAGAGAATTGGTCCAAGCACTGAGCCCTGTGGAACTTTGTAACTAACTTCTCATTAATAGAAACAAATTGGGGTCTATCTAGATTAGATTTAATTAGTGCTGTCCCTTTAATCCCAATGACATGTTCCAGTCTGTGCAATAAAACCTTTTGATTAGGAATGTTCGATATTTTATACCAATATACTATCAACTGGCCCCCGTAAAGAAAACATCACATATTTCCTATCATTACTCCACATCTCCATCACTCCTATATACTTTTTTCATTTTTGCAAGGTGACCCAAAAAAACTGAAATCTCAAAACTATACCTCAGATTTGTCACATTTTGAATCATAGGAGAAGCAGCTGAAGATTTTGATGTATAATATGTGCATGGTATGTAAAGGCTGTGTCAATGAAAGTATCTATCGGAGTGCAGAGCAACGACAGAAAGAGAAGCCTGAATCTGGCAAAGTAGATTTGAACCAGTCAGGAGCCACCACTGATTCCAACCTGTTGCTTTCAGGAGCTACTGACTGACAACAAGCCCAAGAAGAAACGTCCCCCATGTAAAGTGAGACACGATCCAAACATTAAAGGTGTTGCACGTAAGGTAAGGAACGTTTCCTCATCCAAGAGTGCACACTCTGTCTCTCAGTCCACTGTCCACTGTCACGAGGATGCAAGAGCTGAGCAGGCTGCAGAGAAAGCAGCAGTCCAGGAGCTTGACTGGCTTCAGGAGCAGGAGGTGGTGAATAATGACAGTGGTGAGTGTGAGACACGGGATCTAGGCAGTGAAGAAGCTGAGAGCGTCGGTGACATGGACAGTATTCTACACGTCGACAGCGGCGAAGCAGACCACAGCAGGAGCAGGAGGGAGCCTGGGGGTGCAGACTGCGCCTCCACATCTCTACACAATGAGTTTGACGAGCTGGCACAAGAGGAGAGGATCGCTCGCTTAAAAGCCAAACTGAAAAAGCGAGACGCTGCGGTCAGCAGCATCCCCACCTGAAAATGACGCCTCACACAGTTTACATGCTGTAAATTCAACTCAGGTATGTTAGAAGGCAGGTAAATAAAAATAAGGATTGTGTGATTAGACAGAGAAAAGATCTTGTTTACTTTTTACTACTTGTTTAGGTTATTTACATTCTTTGCTGAGTAATGTATTTATGCAAATACTGTCTGTTCAAGTATTTCCAGGATGATGTAATGATGATGGCTTTTCACTGTGTGCACACACTGTGCTTTGGACCACAACAAGTTGGGTTTTAAGTGCAATGAACCCATTAGAAATATGATTGTATAAAATCAGATAAAAAGAAATGACTTAAAACTAGACGGCATGTCAACATATGTTTAGCCGAATTATTCTTATCTCCGCATTTGTGTATTTGTAAAACCAAACCAGCACGGACTGCTGTTTGTCAGACAGTTCATCTTCACCTCGAGGTGTCACTAGTGGGTCACGAGTCCCTCAACACTCGCACAGTCGAGATGAGGCTGAGTGTGTGGAATAGGTTTGGAAACTTGTAGCACGATTGATTTTCTCTTGTAATATTCTTTGCTCAGCTCCACTCCGTTATTTTTATTTAGAAGGAGTAAACCATTAATTTCTTATCGGACTGACGAGCAGTTCTCGTGGTGGTTATGTTGTCGAGCCTTTGATTAAATGTCATTTTTAAGTTGCTTTTTCTTATTGCATTTTTCATTGGCCATTTGTGTTACTGCAAATATTAATGTGCAATAAATAAACAATTGTTTCAGTTTACGGTATCACCCAGACAATATGCATCTGTGTACTCGGAGGCTGTGAGACCTGCCAAAGGCCTGAGCCGGAAACGAGCAGGGCTGCAGGTATAGAAATGTATGGATCTCTGGTTTTACATGTACTCCAGAGTCTGTTAGAAGAAGTGAGGTGGTGGTTTGAGGTGAAGATGCTGAGGACCTTGCTCCTCGTGTGTCATGCATTCGTTAAGTGGCTGTTTTGTTCCACGTTGATGCGTTGAACTTCACATAGTCCATCACTTTATGGTGAAGTAAATACGTGTTTCAGACACTGGCCGTGCTCCATTTGTTGTTCTCTTCTTACTGGCTCCTGCTGGATTCAGGCGGTCTACGACGCCACTCTCCAGCTACTTGCAGATGCAGGCCTGAAGTCCCTCCAGGCAGCTCAAAGATTCAAAGCAACACTTTGACTCGTGTGACGTAAACGACTCCAACAATGGCCACGTGGGACAATGGCTCCCACATGACCTCAGCAACCTTCAAGAGATTAAATTCCTGGAATTCCCATAACCGAGGAAGCCTTTAAGGTCAAAGGTGACATGTTAATGGCATGTTAGCAGGATTTATTAAAAGGATGTTCGTGTTAAGATTGCATTGTTAGCCCAGCATTAGCATGGTTGCACAACATAGCTGAGATAATCAAACACACAGTAGCTCATTTTTTTTATTTTGATGAGGACTGCGTGATTAGCTGCTGTGTCTGTCTGCACGCCCCCCCTTCAGCCTGTGTGTGCCATGCTCTCAGGACCAGCCCAGTTTGATTCCTGTCCCATAACAAGTGGAATTAAACGTGCAGAACTTCACCAGCATTCGCCTCAGAGCTTACTCAGCAGGCTGACGTAGGCGTTCCTCAAACGTCCTGTAAAAACGTTATCACGCCTGTGACCACATGAATATCCTGGTACAAACACGGCAGAGCAAGTTCAGTCCCGGTGACAGCGCGTTAAGTTGTCTGATATGAGCTCAGGATGAGATTTGACAGGGAAGCTGTGTGAGGAGCACCGCAGGGGGGAGGAGACCTTCTGAGCTGTGGTCCTCCCCCCTCCTGCTGCCGCTCTATAAGGCTGCAGGTCTCCTGGAGTCGGGACAAACAGACAGGATGCGCTCCTCATGCTGCCCCTCTGCCGGATCACACACGCTGAAGGTAAGACCCGGTTCACTCTTCTCCTCCACTGGACCAGTCAGAGAAACGCTCCTTCTTAGATCCGGCATCATTTAGCAGCAGTTAAACCACCAAGTTGCTTGGTTCTGATTAGAAAAGTAAGAAATGCTCATATTTAATTAACGACACTGACTTTTAAAGCCGCTTCGCAGACATTACATTGGTCAGTGTATGACTGAATAAGAAGTATTGAATCTAGTTCTGAACCTGTGGAACATTAATAATAATGACATATTATAAATACAGCGTGAATAGCTTTAGTGTGTCGTATTCAGTACATTATGATGGTGGGTCTCTTTAACACAATTATTAAGAACTGATTTGAAATGAAAACAAACACGTCAGTCAGTGCTCGCTGATGTTTTTCATTTTTAAAAGTTTGGATCATGTGCTTTTTCTTTTAATTTGTTTGTTTAAAATACACTTTTAGACTGAAAAGGACAATTGATTATTGTAATCTGTGTCGCTGAAGCATCGCTAACATCTTCATTAGGGGATAAATCAGGAAATCACAGATCGACCTGTGGCCTGAGGAACAGTTGGTGCGTTAAACCTCCTGTGCGAACTTTTCCATCACATGCACGAGTTTAACCGCTTTTATCGCCTCTGCTGTTCAGGTGTTGTGCGTGTTCTACTCCACCGTGTGTCTAACGGGCTGGCCGCTGGCCGCAGACGCAGCCCGGCTCCGCTGCGGCTCTGATCTCCTCAGTGACCTGATCTTTGTCTGCGGGGATCGTGGGATATATTTAGGTAAGTCTGTGTTATGATGAGGTCCAGATGATTAGGTATGATCCAGTGTTAAAGGTTCACTGTCCGTCTGTAAATCCCACTTCTTCTCTTCACACTGGTGTGTGTGTTTTCAAATGATGCATTAAAAGCATGTATACAGCTTGTTTTGGAGCAGAATAGTTTACATGTTAATATGTCGTGTTAAACAGATTACAAACAGCCACGTTCTGATTTGTTTGATTTCTCCAGGTTATTCTACCCTGTGAGTTGACACTTACTCCAGCAGGAGATTACACAGCAGATAAGCTCATGGTCATCATGTCCATAGAAAAACACTGTTATTATTCTGGGCATTTATCAGCTCGCCAGCAACACGAACCCGCCACAACACTTCTAAGGTCCCGTAGGTCTCAGCATCCAGACAGATTTAATGTCTTTTTTTATCGCTTCAAGCTAAATTTACTTCTGCTGTTTTACCCAAAGCGGCGTGATGATGTCAAAACGCTGCTCGTTGGTGTTTCCTTTTTACTGTTATCATCATTATCGTTGTTATTATGATGATAGTTATTGGAGTATAATTTCTCCTCTGCCAGAAACCCACACACACACTCTGGGCCCTTTCACCTGTTTAACTTTTGCCTCTTCTGACCAAGGACACTTTCTGCTTCTGCTATCAGCGTGGTGCTAGTTCACCAACATGGCAGAGAACGCACCCGAACGCCGGGCCTCAGTGGGCCATAGATGTGTCGTTTGAACGCTCGTTATCCAACGTCGCTATCTTTAGTTTTCGTTTCCATCTTAATTATGTGAGATCACAACGTGCTGATTATCAATGAGAGGTCGAGCAACACGAAATCCTCTGGAGCTTGTGAAACTATCAGAGATTCTGTTTAATCATAGTGATGAGTAAGTAGACGGGGATTCATTCATGTTGCTTGGTGTCTTTCTCCACAGGTAAAGGGAAATGGTCTGGTTACGGGGCTCGGCCCAGAGGGAAGGGGATAGTAGACCAGTGTTGCCGGCCGGCCGGCTGTGAGCTGTATCACCTGGAGATGTACTGCGCTAAACCCAAGAGCCAGCAGCAGAGCACCGCGCGCCCCTCTACGACGGCCGCGGCCACGCTTCCCACTGCGCACAAAGACGCGGTACGTCACCCACATTCTTCTTCTGAGTGGGTGTAGCTCAGGTTTCCTCCTGAGTATAGAACCGGTTTACCTGTTGGTTTAACTTTCCCCTCATCTGTCCTGCAGGCTCAGCAGTTTGAGGCGGTGTTTCACAAGAGACTTCTGGAGCACCTGGGAGCTCCTAACACCGCTAAGAGGGAGGCTTACAGAACTAAAACCCAGTCTTCCTTTCAAAAGAAGAACAGAGTGTCACCGTCACGCCGGAGGATTAACACACAGAACACGAGCGGTGGACTTCTCTCAGCCTCCAGGAGCCCCCTTCAAAGAACCACATCTAAATCGTGACATCTTATTTACTTGACTGAATCCAGCAGGTTCAAAGACCACTGAGAACTTCTCTGCTGAAGGAGCACAGTGGTCAAACATCTCTCTGACGCTTCGGGGGGATGTGAGGCACCGGCAGATGCAGGCACTGCATGTAGTGGCCTGGTAGCTCAATGGGTTAAGCGTCAGACTGGGATGCAGAAGGTTGTGGGTTCGAACCCTGTCTGACTCCTAA
>JAUMHF010000024.1:1351195-1362242 GCA_032359275.1 Microctenopoma steveboyesi | reverse complement strand
TGTGTGTGTGTGTGTGTGTGTGTGTGTGTGTGTGTGTGTGTGTGTGTGTGTGTGTGTGTGTGTGTGTGTGCGTGTGTCTGTGTGCGTGTGTGTGTGTGTCTCTGTGTGTGTGTGGGGGGGTGCGTGTGCGTGGTAAAGTCAGCATTGTGCACCTACAGGTGTGGTCACTGCACTTCCTGAGACCACCTGTCTCTTTTGAAGCTAATAATAGCCACGAGGAAGGACGAGTGTGTGCAGGCCCTAACGCATCCAACGACCACGGCGAGAGCGAGCGCTCAGAGGCACCAGCTGGAGCGGCCTCTCTGTCATTATAGTGTCTCCTTAGACTGAGGACTGTGCGTAATGTGCGGGAAATGTTTTCTTTCTGTGAATAAGGTCAATGTGACGTAAATCTCAAGTCTGTGTTTGTGCTCTGATCTTTACGGTTGAGGTTAACCTAGCTTAGCTTTGCGTCTGGAAGCAGTGGGGGCCCGACTCATTTAGAGTTATGTTAACCAACACCTCTGAAACATCTGTATCGTGTCTCCTTAATGTGCACAAAGTTTAAAACTGGCACGTTGTGGTTTTGGTGGAGGCCTTGACGGGCTGGAAACACTGTTTGACTAAGACCAGGCCAACCGCAGCATCTCTGCAGAACTTCCTGGTGTCTTACATTCACAATATGTTTGTGAGATCTGACAGCATCACGTCTGTGCAGGCATCAAAACCAGGGTTGAGCGGCCCCGAATGCATCCTCCACCCTAGCGTGTCGCACCAAGCGCTCAGCGGTTGATAGAAAGTCGGGTTCTAACATTTCACTCGTGTGCACAGATCAAACACATCAGCAAACGTTAGCAGCGCGTTTTTCTGTTTTCAGCAGGTTGCTTAGTTACAAATCAAAGTCGTTGTATACGGTCTTTACCCAGGCAAGGATTCAACAGAAACCTTCAGCCAATAAGGAAATGAAAGTCAGAGAATCAGATGAGTCAGATGAGCTCAAACATTTTGTGTTAACCACTCATTGATCAGTGGTTGACACTTGTAGCACGGGAGCTATTTCAATGACCACATCTAGATTTAGTCGTGTGTAGCTAAAGGTTTTGGACAATGGGGGACTGAAGAGAGCACTAGAACAAGGTTGGAGGTTGGGTAAGGTGCTGAGAAGGAAGTAAAAGCAGAACTAACACGACTACAGAGCTGAACTATAGAACAAAGGGGAAGATATATGTGTGTGAAAACAACGAGCTAGGACACAAAGCGTAAAACACGGAATCTAGTCCACGCGAATCACAGTTCAGTCCATGACTCAGCGCTCAGGAACGACAGAGCGTGGTTCTGGGAGCACAGTGTTCATGGAGCGAGGCCTGATCGGCGGCAGATGGGCAAAGCTCAGGTGAACGTGTGTGTGTGCAGAGGATAGAAGGAAGGTGGAAGGTAGGATCCAAAAAACAAACTGGAACAAAACCTAGATCAGATCCATCATGAAGAGGCTGCTAAAATCTGAACCCCATGCAGGCAGCCAACAACGGCGTGTGACCTTCTATGGTTGAGGCTTGGTTAGCAGGGCATCGGCAAACAGGCAGCAGCTGAGCTTTACAGTGGTGTCGAGGGCAAATCTCGTGACCAGTAAAGTTCAGCTCATTGATGATTAGGTTGGGGCCATTCAGACACTGAACACGTGGATGTTTTTCTGCAGGCTCTGCGTCTGAACTTTGACCTCACGTTTTCTCTTTCCCTTCTGCTCATGCTCACTACTCGGTTTCTCTTTTAATGTACTGAAAACAAACTGGAAACATAAAACTCGTAGATTCCTGTGCGGCAGGATTTTTTCCAGAGATGCTTAGAGCGCAGCAGCTAACAAGGTTATGCGCGGTAATAATGTCAGACGCAGGAGGAGCTCAGCTCTTTCAGATGTGCCCCTCTAACCCTTCTTTGGTGCGTTCCACTTGTACAGCGGTGCTCGACATTGCAGGGGAGTTTTCCCACGGGAAACGTGTCCTGTCTCTTTTCCTGGCTATGAATAGTGTCCGTTTCTTCCACCTATGTTCACACACAGCACAAGCCGAGCTGCGTATTCAAATCAGCGGCAGGCGTTTCATTTACAGCTGATAAAACCAAAGCGGCTTCGATAGAAGCGTGTATTAAATCTGACTTTCAAAGGTCACAGCAGAGACGGAGGGTTAAAGCCTGAGCTGAGATTCTGCACAGACCAGTTTACTGTGTTTCAGAAGCTGCACTCAGCAGCGACATGTGGTCAAAAATACACGGTACATAGCGTATATGCTTCCTACTCTGGGGACCCGGCGGAAATCATGGCCCTTAAATATCCACTGGAACGTGTGACCTCAGCGTGGACGAGATTTCCCTGCGTAGTAAGATTGCACGATGGTACCTCCATCCATCCGTCTGTCTTCTCGGGCAGTGCTATGGTTTTTTCCCATGTCATGCCATCGTAGGGATCCAAAAACGTTCCCAGGACATATGGGAATGTCCCCCAGTGCTCTCTGAGTCTGGGATCTCCTCCCAGAGGGATGGGCTGGAAAACGACTCAGCTGCATATTTTAATTTTAATTTCTTCCCGGAGCTTGTTACCAACCAGAAAACATGACTGATGATACAAAAATATCATCGATATCAATAGATCCGTTTGTGCCAGTGGTTTGTAAAGTGTTGCTGTGTTGTTATCTGTAGAATATTTGTACGTCCGGGGGAATCTCTGGCTCTAAAGGGTCAAAAACATGTGTTTCATTATCAAAAGCATTAAGTGCAGAACATTAATCACGTCTTTCTTCACAGTCCCCGTTTTCATATGTATTATTCATCTGGTTATTTTATTCCTTCAAATGTGCCTTTTGTTCCATTCTCTCTCAGAGTTCGGAGAAGCCGATGTCTTCAAATGCGAGGAGGAGTTTCGCCTTCTCATCTCTTCGTATCAAAAGTGAGACGGAGAATCACGTGACAACTTTTTACTGTGGTGTAAAACGACTCTATTTTATTTTAATGAACCTATGTCGCTGTGGATTTTCTGCAGGAAGGCAAGCCAGCTTTGAAGAGACTGGATTTACACGGCGGAGAGGGTTGCTGTCTTTTTCATCAGTCCGGGAGACCTCGAGAAAGAGTTAATGAGAAAACCTTCCCTCACCTTGATCTGTTGAGGAGCTTTGTCTGCTCACAGCTTGTGATGCCGTTTCTCATTTTTCTTTTTTAATCTCAGAGTCAGTCCCAGATGAAGACGTGGTGAAGAAAACAGGTATGTTACAGCACGACACGAGCATTAAACCAGTGGCGGGTCTAAGATTTTAGGGGAGTAAGGGGCCATCAAGGGGCCACAATATTCATAGGGGGGCAGAAAATAAAAAAAGCATACATGGTAAAATGGCCATAACTATGCATTCTTACTGTACATAGACAACGGCATGTAAAATTCCAGCTTTTTTTTCATTTTTGAAAACTTTTTTTACTTTTAATCTTGTTTTATTGACGCTTGAGTTTCCTATTCGCCTCTTTAGCACAACTAGTGGTTGGCCTTGGAATTGCATCCATCTATTCGCACAAGGGCAAAGAGACTGACTGACAGGACAGGGGCACCTCAGGGGGCCAATCAGATTACAGCTGATTGGAGGCCTGTGGCCCCTCCCCTAGAATCGCCACTGCTTTAAACAGTAAATACAAAGCACGGCGCCATAAACAGTCCACATGGGTCACAGCAAATTAAATGTGCCCTCTAATACCGGGGATAACTGGTGTGACCGTTCTGCACATGTTTGACTATTCTTTTTAATACCTGCCTATTACAAATCACTTAAATATATAAAAGTGCATCAATAAATACCTTTTAACTTCAGCTCATAGGGATTTTAAGGTGGAGACCGTCTGAAGATAAGTTCAGAAATATGAAAGCGTTTATATTTTTTAGGAGTTTATAAGCGAATAAAAAACATTTCCCATAGATCTTAACCTGCACTAATCAGCTCTCTCACAGGAATCAATAACTTGTAGAAGGTCTTTTAGTTCTGCCCTGGTGGGTTGTGTTCAGGGTTTCTTTTCACATTTCTGCCGCTGGGACCTAGGTTCAAAAAAACAAAACAAACTAAAGAAACGTGGGGTAAAGTCAACATTTTGGTGTAAATCAAAATGACCTGGGAGGTAAAATGTTGTGACTTTTTATTTCATAACACCTTTTTTTATTACTTTTCCTCTTTAATTAGCGGCGCGTGTTCGGTTAACCTCGTCTACCGTCACAAACTAGAAAGAAAAAAGCGAACGCAGCAGGAAATGCCCGATTACCCGCTTTTCGCTCACGCCGTGAACGCAGCACGGAGGGGCACCGCGCTCACACACGCTCTCTCCGCCGAGCTGCGAGCGCTGGACTCGGCCATGGAGACGCTGAGGAGCCGCGGCCGGAGCCGATGAGAGGAGCCCGGACTCCGGCAGCCATGAGCCAAACGATAGCGAGGACGAAACGAGCCGCGCTGGCGAACTTCAGGAGCAGATGGAGTGAGTACCGTGAGTACCGTCGCCCAGCCCGTGAAACTTTCTGCGGGCTACACGGAGGTTTACGGCGGTGCGTGTTCAACATCTGGAAAAACGTGCGGGGCTGTCGGGTGAATCAGGTGCCTCTGTCTGCGTTAGGTCCAATAATGTTTCTCTGGGTGAAACGTGCCTCATAAATAAACTGAAATGAAAGAAGCAAGTCGAAGTGAAACAGCGACTTAAACAACACGTTAAAAAGCCCCGTGAACTCCGACAGGCGAAGAACGGCGACCGAGACGTTAAATCCACCGAAAACTAGACGCACTTTGCTTTGGATTTAGTTTAATTTGGCTCCTGAAACCAAATAAACTGAACAGGTCTGGGTTTTAAGGATTCAACTGTAGAATACGGATAATTTAGAGGTGTCAGAGATGCCACCAGGTGATGCCTGTGATGCCTTTAATGCCTGGCTGCTCTAGTAAAAAAAGGCTGCATCATTTTTCCTGAGCAGGATGCAGCTCGTTTAATTCTCCTGCATACAGACTCTAGAGCAGGGTGTTGTGACATGTTCAGGAGCTCCAGGGTGTAGAGCCGTTCTACAGGACTACGTCAGGGCTGCAGGTACAGCAGCCCTGACGTAGCTCTGCTGGAACACATGACACACTCGCCTGTGTGCTCAGTGTGTATGTTTCTGGAAAGTTGAGTGAACAGTTGTGCAACGGAGAGACGTTGGATGGAGAAACGTTGCTGTTGACACTGCGCATACACCCATGTTGTGTCAACTGCCGTTGTGTATTCTGGACTTGAGACTTGGTTAGAAGTCGTTATCATGAAGAAGAGAGGGGCCAGGCTGAAAGTGAAACTTGGACTGAGGTTCTTTTTCTCCTGCTCCAGCTGCAGGTCACTCTTTGTGTGTCGTGTACCGTTGCTGTGTGAGCTCTCTGGTGCTTTGGAGCTGGAGATGAGCGCGACACCCTGTGTGACGGGGAAGTGAACAATGCAGGGACAGCCACAGGCCGGCAGGAATGCAGTCTGTGGCGACGTGGTACCAGCTTTGTCTCAAAGTCATTCACTTGGGATCCACAGGCTGAGCTCAGAAGGATTCCTCGAGCAGGATCCGTACCTCACTGAATCACTGTGAAACCTGTGGGGCCGGCTCTTTATTGGGTCACTTTCTGTTTCGTGAGCTCAGGTTTTGACAAAATCAAAATCTGCCTCCACCCAAATAGAAAAGAGGTGGACATGAAGTGGTTTGTGTTCGTACCTGCAACCCTCGACCAGAACGCGTCTACTGGTAAAAGAAGGAATAGATTCGTTTGAAACGGGAATCGTTCCACGTTCTGAGAAACACCTGTTTTCTTTCTGGGACTCGACAACAAAACAAAAACCAAACGGGAGAATCTGCCGCTCGCAGAACGCCTCTGGTATCCCCAGGGAGGAGAAGCGGACCACTGCGGCCTGTCATGGTCAGAAGCAGGAGAACCAGCTCTGTCCCTCACTAAGTCTCCGCTGCTTTGGAAAGTCCGCCAGCTGGGGAAAGTGATTCAGATCCTGAAAACAATCGTTTGTGGTGACTCAATGACATTTTCCACTATATGAAAGTAAAAGTGAATCTCATCTCATGCTGCGGTAAAAAGAACAGGAAGCGTTTGTTCTTATTAATATTCAGATTTACCATTTAAAATGTGGAAACAGCGTTTTTTTACTTAGAAGTTTTACAACTTCCCTTTTCTTTTGATCTTTTCACATAATCTTTTGTGGAACAGCCGACAGCTTCCAGGGTTTGTGTCTGTTCTGTCGTTTCTCCCATGTGACCTGAATGCAGCACAAGCATGAAAATTCTTTCCTCACAGTTTGAAGTCAACAAATGATTCAGATTAGTTGTGCAGAGTATACAGAGGATTAATGTTGCTAAACCGCTGCTGAGGCAACAGGAAGACGTGACGTCCAGTCTAAACACAATCAACAACATCAGAAAGCGTCTCACTATGTGGAAACGTCCGCTTTATTCAGTTAGAATTAGACGTACGACTCTGAACAGCTGTTTTTGCATAAAGGTTTCCTTTACCAGGAGGACTTGTACACAGCGTAGTCATTCGTGCGTCCGAAATCCAAGTGGTTGCAAACGCACCTGAGCGCCTGTGGTCTGCGGGTGTTTCAGGTGCTACACCAGAACGAGAACTGCAGAGTTCTCCTCTGCTGAGGGAACTGAAGCTCGGATTAATGAACAAAAATCATCTGAATGTTGAGAAACGGTTAAAAGTAGCTGTTTTTTCACCATCAAGCTTCATCTCTGAGGGAAACGCAGTCAGTGCTACGTTCATGTCACATCAGCAGCGCTCAGAAATCCAAACATGCACAGCTGCTTTACTACTGCGGCAGAAACCACTCTGCGGTTTCAGCTCTGAGCTGCTTCTGCTTTTCTTTTCCTTCCAGGTGCCGTCCCATCAGGTGAAGATGAGGGGCGGCAGCAGGGGGTTATCAAGAGGCTCAGCACCATGTGGCCCTCCCTCCACATACGCAAAGTCAAAAGAGACGGTGAGTGATCACTGCCACCGAGCGCCTCCCGCGGGCTCACACAGCCACTTGTTGTTCTCACCTGCACAGGAAGCGTTGGGTAAATGACGCCTCCTCCAACCACTCGCCCATGGTGCAGACGTCTTACCGTAGTGCATGCTATGATAAGATGCATGCCCAGGTGTGATGCATGCACAGGTATGATGCAGACAGGAACAGGCAGTGGCTCGTTCAGCCCACTTACGGTGTTTGCTGTGCACATGCTTCACTTCATCACTGGGAGCTGATGATCCAGCTCTAAGAGTAAGAGAGGAATCAGTGTAATTAGTGGTCTGGGTGCTGCTGCTGGGAATGGATCCTGCTATGTCTGCACCCCTCCCTCTGCCTTAACCCTGAGCTACCAGGCCAAAGGCGTCGCGGACGTTCCTCGAGCTCTGTCACACCAACAGTTTTTATTTTCCACCTCGTTCACTCAGCCTGTCAAGTCGAAACAGCAGCTCCTGTGTTGCACCGACAGGCCCAAAGCGCCCGGGAACACGAGGCTGCCAACCTGAAAAACACTCTCTGGGGGGGTTTTATGTGAGACACAACGGGAGGAATGCAGCTGGAGACGCATGAGCAGGCCGTGAGCCTGGTGAGGAGCGGGATGTGGTTCTGTGGGGTGAATGACGGTCCCAGTGTCACAATGACGGATTCCATCCATAGAGAAGACAATGTAGACATCAGCCTGCGACTCGCCAGCGTCGCCAGCTGGAACATTTCTTTGCCGACCACACGGCAACGCGCGTAGCAACAGTGCTGTGATGGAGGGAGTCGCGATGCGGGACGTCGCCGCACAGAAGAGTGAGGGCTGTGTCAGCAAGCCGCCATTCTTACATTCCTGTTCACTGAAACCACTGAAAGTAACAAGACGCTGCATGTTCGTTCGCTCAGAGCCAGACATGTTTAAAATCCGTTTACCAGCTGCTCCCATGTTACCACCAGCTTTGGGTCAGCGGAGCAGTGTGAGTGGTAACGAGTGTCACAGCGTGCTGTGAACCTTTGTGTGTGTGTGTGCGTGCAGGAGCCACGGAGGCGGAGCCCACAGAGTCACCATGCCCGGCTGCAGAAGCCGACAACAGCGCATCCAGGCAGCACCGCTACGTCAGCGGGCAGTACTTCTTTGAGTACCTGGTGGTGGTCAGCCTCAAGAAGACTAAAGGCGGCAGCAGCTATGAGCCTCAGATCACCTACCAGTTTCCAAAGGTCAGTGTGACGCGCGCGCTCGCGCACACACACACACACACACACACACACACACACACACACACACACACACCGCCCACAGCTACACAGCCAAAGTGAAGCTGGCTAAAAGTGCAAATAATGTTTTTTAAAGATTGTGTGTTTACTTTCAGAGAGATGGGCTGGCGAAATATCAGAAGGAGGAGGAGGAGAAGACGCTGAAGGCCATCACCCTGTTTTGTTTCCCTGAGGGAATCAGCTGGGCTCCTCTCACAGAATATCACAGGTGCAGCTTGTTTGATTCCTGCACTCGTGGTTCTCTGGTCTGAATCCGCTGGTCTGACCGTGTCTCCCTCTGTTCTGCAGCGAGACCTTCTCCTTTGTTCTCACCGAGATTGACGGCAGCAGAAGAAACGGGTACTGCAGGAGGCTGCTGGTCAGTCCGCGCTGAAGCGAGCGGCGCCGCGCGTCTTCGCCGCGCGTCTTCGCCGCGCGCCGCGTACTAACGCCTGCTCTGTTTTTGTCTTCATCCTGCAGCCAGGGGGGAAAGGAGCTCGTCCGCCAGAAGCTTACTGCATCATCAGCAGCCTGGCCTGTTTCGGACTCTTCTCCAAGGTGCGTTCATCTTACTTCTCCAGAACAGGAAGTGGTCTTTTCGTTTAGCCACAGAAAGAAACGGCTGACTCCTTTCTAAAGCCAGTAACGGACGAGGAAGCAGCTCGTACTTTAGTTTTCTTCCTTCAGGAGCTGATCAAACAGCAGCAGGATTAACGCCTTTGTTGTGTGATGTAATATTACCTGAAGGAGAAGTTTATCCAGGGCGTCTCCCAGATGACCTGTCGCCTGCTCTACACGTAGCCTGAGGGAGCAAAACGTCTGTGTGAATAAATGTTTCCCTGAAAGGAGCCTGTTCCTTCAAAGTTGGTTCACTGTGCATGACTTCATCTACTCCTGTTTCAAAGGACTTGAATGAACACTGTCAATTCTCTTCTGGGTAATTTATTTATATAAAAATAAATATTTATTGAATAATTTAGTTTAGGTTTTACTTTTCTTTTCGAGGCTAAAAGGAACCGTTAAATAAAGTTCTCTCAGCGTATAAAATAGGTTGGTTCTTTATCATGATGGAAACCTGCTGTGAATATTTCTGATAATTTGGTGATAGTGTGATAGTGATTTTCCCACGTCACACCTGAGGGATGATTCCGTCCCTGAACCCAGAACACGGCGGTTTTCTCCTGAACCAGTTCATCACGTTACTCGTTTTCAACATGGACTTGTTTGTGGTGAAATAAAAAGACATGATAACAGCTGTGCGTCTCCTGCGTGGCAGATATTCGACGAGGTGGAGAAGCGGCGGCAGATCTCCATGGCGATGATCTACCCATTCATGCAGAAGCTGCGAGAGGCTCCGTTCCCAGCTCCGGGAAACACTGTGGAGATTAAGAGCTTCATTCCTGAGTCGGGCACTGAGGTCAGAGCCAAAGCCCTTCGTGTGTGTGTGTGTGTGTGTGTGTGCGTGCGTGTGTGTGTGTGCGTGTGTGTGTGTGGACTTTATGGATCCACAGAGTCATTCCTCTTAAAGACTAGTCGAATCCTAAACAACATCCTAAATGAAACTCTGAGCGGCACCAGACTGGACTTCCTGATAACTCCACACGAGCCCAACATGATGAGTAATCGGGAGGACGAGCCAAGATTGTCCAAAGAGCTGGGACCCAGGCCAAACTGCACTGAGGGGAACATGACGCCATTTCGTGACTCAGGATGAAAACAGCGAGTAGATTTAGTCAGAACTGCGGCGGCGGCCTCGTTGGAAAGAAACTTCCCAGCTCTTCACATCTGGCAGAGCTGAGCCGTACATGCAGCACTTCTCTGAAAGGTTGTGAAATCAGCCAGAAGGAGTTTTGTTCTGTGTGCGTGTGTGTGTGTGTGTGTGTGTGTGTGTGTGTGGGGAGCTGTGTCCTGACACGCCCGGCGTTATCCCACCTACACCTCAAAGCACAAAACCTCCACCATGTGTGAACAGCTCTCTGTCATCTCAAGTATTCACTGTGTGTGTGTGTGTGTGTGTGTGTGTGTGTAAGTTCTGGTTCTGTAAGTGGTTGTGTAGCCGTGTGGCAGCATCAGATGGACCGTCTCCTGTCCTCGTCCTCCTGTCCTGCAGAGTCAGAGTGTAGCAGGTGGGCAGTCGATGCTCGTTAATGACACTGGTGACTTTCCTTCCAGATGATCAGTCTGACCCGGCCGCTGGATTCCTGGCTGGAGCACGTGAACTTCGCCACGCTCTTCGGCTGCCTGAGTGACGAGGACGTGCTGCTGGTGTTCGCTGCAGCCGTCCTGGAGCGACGAATCGTCTTCATCGCCGAGGAGCTGGGGTATTAAATGACTTTCATTTAGATAGCGCCAAAGTCCTCTCCAGACACGCTGCACTGTAAGGTTTCAGAACTAGACAGTACTAAGGAGACAGTGGAGCTCAGGGTGGGATTAGTGGACAGAGGACAGAGAAAGGAACAGCAGGTAACAGAGATCATAACAACAACGAGGAGCAGCAGAGAGAGGAGGACAGGGAGGCAGCAGCAGGACCACAGGAGTCCAGTCTGGAAGTATATATTTGATGCGTTCATGTAGATGTCCTGGTCAATGACGACTCAGAGAGTCCTCACAGAAAGACAGACATCTAAGGACGTCATTAGATAAAGTGTCTGTGGATGTGAGGCTCAAATAGAATAATGAGTAGTTTTACTCGTGGTGTCAGTGTTTTCTCTCTCTGTGTGTCTCTCTCTCTCTCTCTCTGTGTCTCTCTCTCTCTCTCTCTCTCTCTCTGTGTCTCTCTCTCTCTCTCTCTCTCTCT
>JAUMHF010000024.1:1319297-1342334 GCA_032359275.1 Microctenopoma steveboyesi | reverse complement strand
TGTGTGTCTCTTTCTCTCTCTGTGTGTCTCTCTCTCTCTGTGTGTGTCTCTCTCTCTCTCTCTCTCTGTGTGTCTCTCTCTCTCTGTGTCTCTCTCTCTCTCTCTCTGTGTGTCTCTCTCTCTCTCTCTGTGTGTGTCTCTCTCTTTGTGTGTGTCTCTCTCTCTCTCTCTCTCTCTCCCCCTCTCTCTCTCCCCCCCTGGCTCACTGACGCCCAGCTCTCTGGACTCTCTGCAGCACGTTATCCCAAGTCATCCATGCCGTAGCAGCCCTGCTGTACCCCTTCACCTGGCAGCACACCTTGATCTCCATTGTTCCGGAGATCCTCATCGACGTGGTGATGGCGCCCACGCCCTACCTGCTGGGAGTCCAGAAGCGGCTGCTGGACCAAGTGACCGACCAAAGCGATGTAAGAAACGTCTTTGAAAGCATGTGAATGACTTAGCGGGTGATTTCATGTTGGAATGACCTCCTTCCTCCTGTGTCACAGCTGCTGGTGGTCGACTTGTCTGAGAACAGAAAGAAGACCTTCATTCTTTCAGTGAGTGTGTCGTCAACATGTTCTTCTTACCTTTTGTTGGTTACTAAACAGAAATGCTCCTGCAGGTCGGAGACGAGGGCTCCATTCTACCACCGAAGCTTGGAAGTGAAATACTAGAGGCTCTGAGCAACAGGCGGAAAGAATCCAGTGAGTAAAGTCCGAACGCAGTCGAACAGAAGAGAAATGCACTGATGCTCCCTAGTTACATGCTCGCTCCTTCCTTTCAGCGGTGGAGGAGCTGAACCGGGTCGTGTCCGAGGCGTTTCTGCACTTCTTCGTGAAAACAGTCGGCCACTACGCCTCGTACGTGAAGCGCTCACGCGGCGGAGAGACAGGAGAGTTTGAGAAGAGACGTTTCTACAAGGCCATCGAGTCCAAAAGCGCTCGACACTTTGTCAAGAGGTTCCTCCAAACGCAGATGTTCGACCTTTTTATCCAGGAGGCGGAGAAGCACCCTGAGCAACAGCAAGGTGAGGACTGTGAACGCATCACACACACGGCTCAAAGACGACAGAGGTCCACGTCCAGATTCCTTCGTGACAGGATTTAAATACGTAGTAGATGCTGAAGGCCACATTTCTAAATGAATGCTGATTATTTTTCTAATCAAACGTTGCTCTAGTCAGAACAAACTAAGTGGTGTTTCTTCTTTTTGTTTAATGAATGTTCATTCATTCTGACTTTTATTTAATGTAATGAATGTTCATTCATTCTGACTTTTAGTGCCTTTTGTAAGTTAAACACTGAACATAAAGATTAAGATAATAATCATTTCCGGTGCTGATCAGAAATTAAAGAAGCCTGTTTGCCACACGCTCTGATCAGACTCTGTAGCCTCTGGTTCCAGGTTACTCAGCAGCTGCCAGGTGTAAATTAGCCAAACTTTATTTGAGTTTTCTGTGGAACATGTTGGCACTGATTTATTCTCCCGTCCTTTGTCCTGCAGGAATATTCCACAAAATGATCCGTGGCTACAACGAGAAGAAGAAAGGGGACAAAACAAACAAACACTAGCTCTCAGGACGAGACTCTGCTTGTATATAAATGAGTACATAGGAACATAAATGTGAATGTGGGTTTGGTTTTAAATAAGTGTGAATTACTGTACGGCTACGTTGCTGCTACTCTGTGAAACACTGGCAGAAGAAGAGACTGTAGTTCCTCTGCTGGGGCCACAGTGTGTCGCTGATGAGCAGGGAAATGATATTCAAATAAAGACTAGTTTTTTTAGTGCTGCAGTCTCTGATTCTTACACAACTAGGCCTTCCTTTCTCTACCCTTGTTTCTTTTTTCAGTCTTGATTCAAGTTCTGCAGGAAGTTCAGCACATCAGTTCATCTGCCCTGTTCTTTTCCAAATGCATTGTAAAGTAACTATTGTGTGTGAATCGTGTATTTCATGTATGTGTGATACAAATACAAACGTGTGGATCTGTCTGACCACGCTGTGTGTTGCTGCTTTTTTATGTAATCTGGGAGAAACGAGCTGACGTGATCGCAGCGATCACTTAGACTACAGACGAGAGAAATGAGGTTTATTTAACTACAAAACTAAATAGTATTTCAAAGAAGAACCTGCTTTATTGTCACTGATACATTTTATCATGTTACAATGAAACGTCTTCTCTGCATTTGAGGGGAGCAGTGAGGTGTCTCGCTCACACACCTGGTATGGGGGGTGGGCTCGGTGCTGCAGCTGGGAATCGATCCTGCTATCTCTGCATCCCAGCCCTCTGCCTTAACCACTGAGCTACCAGGCCACAAGGAATAATGGAGTTAATTACCTCACACAATTAAAGCAGTCCTATTGGTTGTTTTGTGGGTGATATTTGGCACATTCAGCACAGTCCAGAATAGGATTTAAGTGCTAATTGTGAAACATTTTTATTACATGAGATTTTTTTACGTCAGCATTAGATGTGAGGTGGTGATTCTGCTGGCTGTGGAGATGTCCCACTTCACAAATCACCGTGAGAAGAGAGAGGATGTGGCTGTAGGGGGTGTAGCAGGCAGCTTTGGCCACCAGGTGTCAGGCTGGAGTTTAAACTGACGGTGACGCAACGTTCGACAAAGTCGAGGAAGAGACGACAGCTACCGCACCTTCGACTAAGGTAGGCGAACAAAGACCAACTCCAAAAATACCGAATCCAGGGACTAGAAGATCACATCCTGGGCGTTTTCTTTACGTTATGTCCACACTAAGTTGTTTCTGTACGGCCTCTGTCTTAATTGTGTTATTTCAGAACAAAACGAGTCAAGCCGTTGGAGCAGACAACTAGCCACCTAACGCTGACCAGCTAACTTTCCTCTAGCTGTTCGCTCGGTTAACTTCAGGTTGTCAAGCTGGCGAAATGAAAATAGAGCTTTTCCGAGTAATGCTTTCAAAGTAAAACTCGGAGCATCGAGCGAGCGCTGAAATGAGCGTATTTATGCTCCACGCAGTTTTATTTTGAAGGAAGTGTCCTGTTTTGTTCTTAGTTTTTCCACTAACTCGACGAACCGTTGAACTTTAATAGCTAACTAGCAGGCTAACTTCGGTTAGCAGGTCAACGCGTTTGTTTGGGACGCTTTAGATTGCCGACATCCAGCGGGACGCAACGTTACGGAGCGTATTTGAAGCGTAATGACACCAGCGCGTGGTAGGGTTCGGGTTAAGACACCGAATCTTCAACGCTCAGGTATTTGTAGCACGAAGGGCTACGTTGCAAACGAAGCGAACAACTTCCAACAGCAGCTGGCTGGTTCCTGCCCCGGGCTGTAGTCGGCAGCCGATGGAACTTGTTTAACTTCACCAGCCACGTCGGATTCAGTTAAGTGACCTCAGAGCAGGTTCAGGTGCGTCCAGAAGCCCTCGTGAGCCCGGATGGTCGCGGATCCAGTTTAGTTTGGGCTGTAAATAGTCGTGTTTATACGTAAACGACGAGGCACTAAAACTTAAACTTCTCTGCCTCTGTGCATGCAGGCGGTGGCTGTGCTCCACAGGGTCAGTGGTTTGAGTCTCACCTCTTCTTGGCCACATGTTGAAGTGTCCTTGAGCAAGACACTGAGCCCCAAATGATTAATTATAGATGTTAATCTGAAGCTGATATCAGGCTGTAGTCATCCCAAGCCCGTCTGTGTGAGGGGAACTGTGGATGAAAGCTGTAATTGTAGGAGATATTCACTTGGTTTGTCTGGCCAACGGACAACTGACGCTCGTGTCAACATCAAAGTATGAAAATGTATTTCAGCTCATAAGAGGAACTGCTGTGTTTTTCTTTTACATTTAAATTAACATTAAAATCACACAAAGGCGTTTTATTGGAGAACAAGTCTTAGTAGGGAACCTGTGTCACTCGACTACAGGTGAAAAACAGGCTTTTGTACTAGTCTATATATGCTGATTTAAATAAATTACTATTCTGTATGGACTCAGAATGATGCTCCTAACACCTAAATACCAAATTAGATGTACAGATGAAGGGAGACGTGCACATACTGTACACATGTCGGAGTGTAGCGGGCCTTGGCCCCCAGCATAGCTCACTAACATCAGTGCTTGCACAAATCCGATTTCCTCATCATTTCTTCATAACTGCATGGTCAGTGTTGTTGACATCGCTCAGCTCAGGGAACAGAGGCAGGAGCTTTACTTCCTCTTTTTCTGGGCCAACTGTCATTTAATTTCATAGTTCCAAGATCAGCTCAGCTCGGCGCATAACCGCAAAGCACAATCTAACAGATCAGACTTTGCTGCCTCCCATCCAGAGCTTGTTGCTATGTGTCTGTTTTTGGTGCAGCACACATGCATTGTATGTTGCAGGTA
The DNA here is from genome assembly GCA_032359275.1 of Microctenopoma steveboyesi. NCBI lineage: Eukaryota > Metazoa > Chordata > Actinopteri > Anabantiformes > Anabantidae > Microctenopoma > Microctenopoma steveboyesi. The sequence continues at coordinate 1,337,992 of JAUMHF010000024.1, read as the reverse complement.
GTCTTCCCTCTCAACTCAACATCTTTGTGTGTTTTCAGGGAAAGCATGGCGATGACTGGCCAGAGCCCGTGCTCCTCCATGAGTAACCACACCAGGGAGCGGGTCACCATGGCCAAAATGACCCTGGAGAACTTCTACAGTAACCTCATCGCCCAGCATGAGGAGCGAGAGATGAGGTACCGACCACAAGTTTCCGATGTGCACACAGAATTTTTAGACTGGCAGCACACACGGCTGTCTCAGCGCTTTGCATCACACACGGATGTTTTGATGACATTTACCAAAAGCCCAATTTAATTGCCTTTGCCTTTAACCTGACACACACAGAATTACACACACTGTTATAAAGGCGACTCATTCACATGCATACTCTTTTTTTCATGTGTGGCTTTTACATTTAGGGTGGGGCACATGTGAGAATTTAGTTGAGGGAAAACCACTTCCTGTTATAACACATAAAAACGTTTCTTAGTGCAGCTTTAAATAAATGATGAAAACAGGTGTTTAATGGGGCAGAAATCAGCTATGAACAGCAAACAGTGGCTCACTGATAATTCCCACACGCTACATCCTTCAAAACACCACCTCTCTCTAACACAGCTGACACAACAAGATGCAGGCAAATCATCATCGAATCATTTTATGTCCGTAAAACAACCAAATGTCTTCTCAGGCAACAGAAGCTGGAGAAAGTGATGGATCAGGAGGGTTTGGCTGATGAAGAGGTGAGTGACACCTGCAGCTCCCACACGTTCAATAGCAGAGAGAGAGAATTTACACTGAAAAGACCTGAAGTTACTTTCACTTCCTGTCAAGTTAAATCTAAAATTAATCTAGATCTCCCGGGACACTAAGTATTTATTACGACTTCCTTCAAAAGTGGTTGAACTGTTTCATCAGAAATGTGCTGCTTAAAGGAAATGCCGTGTAAAATGTAATTTTACAACCATGAAGCGAGTAGTTCAATCACGAGGGTTTAAAATAAAGCAGAGCCAAGTCGTTTGAGCTTGTAAAGCTTTTCCAAAATGCTTTTTAATTTAAATTCTTATATTAATGTATAATACACGATCATTGCTGATACTTTAGAAACAGCAGGAGTGCACCATAAAATGTTTGGGATTTCTGTTCTGCAGAAACGTATCCGGCGTTCTCAGCACGCAAGGAAGGAGACAGAGTTTCTTCGTCTGAAACGGACTCGACTGGGTCTCGAAGACTTTGAGTCCCTGAAGGTGATTGGCCGAGGAGCCTTTGGAGAGGTAAAAACTTTCTTTATACACACACTTACATGATTATAGTGCAGGGATTTTATTCCAGACATGATACTACTCAACACGGTGAGAAAGACCTGATGGCTGGTGGACAACAAACACCCCGAGCTGATGATGGGACTTTATGATGGTCACAGCAACTTTATGTTCACATCCTCGTTGCCTGCTCCTCCAAACATCCTGTGCTCTGATCCATCACGTGTCCTCTGACACACAGAAGAGTTTTCACTAGATTTATATGACTTCTATGTTCGTGTTTACCTTCAGGTTCGCCTGGTGCAGAAGAAGGACACGGGACACGTGTATGCCATGAAGATCCTCCGCAAGGCCGACATGCTGGAGAAGGAGCAGGTGCCAGAAAGACACACACATCAAAGCTTTCTGGCGTCCACCGGACCTTTTTCAACTTGCATGTCTCCGTTTATCAGGTCGGTCACATCCGTGCTGAGCGGGACATTCTAGTAGAGGCAGACAGTCTGTGGGTGGTCAAGATGTTCTACAGCTTCCAGGATAAGATGAACCTCTACCTCATCATGGAGTTCCTGCCTGGAGGTATGGTCCTGTCATCATGTCCCCCTCTGATAAGTCGGGCTCATTAACTAGGGGTGAGGGTTGGAGTACGGTTTTGTCCACGACTGTGACTGTGTTCTGCAGGAGACATGATGACCCTGCTCATGAAGAAGGACACTCTAACAGAAGAGGCCACTCAGTTCTACATAGCAGAGACGGTGCTGGCCATCGACTCCATCCATCAGCTGGGCTTCATCCACAGAGACATCAAACCCGATAACCTGCTGCTGGACTCCAGGGTGAGTCGTGGTCAGAGGTCTGAATATTGACCTTTGAAGAAAAGCAGCACTGCTGCAGCTGTGTGAGCAGACGGGACATTTAACAACCTCGTGGTAACGATGGCAGAATGTTCACAACCCAGAGTTGAATCTAACAGGCACATTTACAAATCGCTTGAGACGTAAGTGGAACCTCGAGGGGAAGCTGTAAACATGCTAACGCAGTAAAGCTACAGTAGCCCGGTAAATACTGAGTTCCTTTGTCATCTCCCACTTGATGCAATAAAAGATGTCTCGTGTTGATCACTGAATGATGATTAGAAGCAGTAATGTCTCTTTTTTCTGAATGGATGAAAGAGAACGACACCACCGTGACTGTCTCCACGATTAATTCTCAGATGTGGTTGTTTGTTTCCAGGGCCACGTGAAGCTGTCGGACTTCGGTCTGTGCACGGGGCTGAAGAGGGCTCATCGCACGGAGTTCTACAAGAACCTGAACCACAGCCTGCCCAGTGACCTCAGTAAGCAAAGTCAGGCAACCTTCTTTAATTCACTTCAACTGTTTCTTGCATGCAGCATGAATGTTCTAAGACTCATTTGAACCTGGTCATTTAGTTTTCTCATACTGGGTTTAACTGATCCGGTTAAAATGTTAAACTAACAAGTCAGATGTTTAATGTGTCGTTAGGACCATATCTTCTTATACTGACGCGCCTGTGTCCACAGCCTTCCAGAACATGAACTCAAAGAGGAAAGCAGAGACCTGGAAGAGGAACAGGAGGCAGCTGGTAGGTGTGAGGTCTTCTGAGCGTACGATGCATGTGATCAGCAGTGTCAGTATGTCAGGGTGTTACTGTCGCTTCACAAGATCATCAGTAATGTTGTTGTTTCTACATCAGCTTCTGTCAGAATAACGATCTATGTAGTTATGTGCACAGCACCAAAACATCTCTCCTTCACTCCCTGTATCAGGCCTTCTCCACGGTGGGAACCCCGGACTACATTGCTCCAGAGGTCTTCATGCAAAATGGATACAACAAGCTGTGTGATTGGTGGAGCCTGGGTGTCATCATGTACGAGATGCTGATAGGTAGGAAACAGCCTCCGCCCTGATTACCCCCGTGAGGTTCAGACCAGACCAAACGAAATGTTTGTTTGCAGGTTACCCTCCGTTCTGCTCAGAGACGCCACAGGAGACGTACAGGAAGGTGATGAACTGGAGAGAGACTCTCATCTTTCCTCCAGAAGTGCCAATATCAGAGAAGGCCAAAGACCTCATCCTCAGGCAGGGACACACCTCCGTTCATTGTTGTAGTCGACTCAGCCACACATGCTCCTCTTCAACATGGACGGTTCATTTTGTATATTCATTAATACAGCTGTTTGCACTGAGCTGATATGAGACATATGTTGTGAACAGATTCTGTTGCGAGGAGGAGCATCGGATCGGTGCTACGGGTGTGGAGGACATCAAGTCCAATCCCTTCTTTGAAGGGGTCGACTACGACCATATCAGGTGAGGAGGATAGTTCGCTGTAGGTCTGACATCGTGAGTTCAGACCAGGCCTTCATGAAGCTTCAGAGAAGTATCTGAACACGTGTAGCAGGCTGCAGGGAAACACAGCCACACCCTTTGTTTTCTATCTAAACCTGCGTTGACACACGTCCCCACTTCAGGATACGCCGCCACCCGGTCCTCCATCAATTATGTGTCCAAACAGCATTTACTCTCTGGACGGAAACATCCCAGCCTCCAAACCTTCACGCCTTGTTCCTGTGGCAGTGAAGTGCTCTGAGTTGTCTCCCAGAGCAAACCGCTTTATCCTCGTAGGGATCGCAGGTCTGTAGAGGATTAGGAACGTAAGCACAGCCGTCCCATGTGAGGACGGAGTGAGATGAACTTACAGGAACCACTGCTGCTGCTTTGTAGGATTGTAGTGGGCCTGAGTAGCAAGATGGATGAACTCACCAGCTGAGCCCGGAAATTAACTTTTAGAACATAGAAACCAAAACTCGCACACACATTTCACCCGTACAGCTGATTTACTTTACTTTGCTTGACAGACGCTTTTATCCAGAGCGACTTACAGGGAGCTAGCGCTGGGTGTCTCGCTCAGAGACACACCTGGTAGGAGATGGATTAGGAGTCAGACGGGGTTTGAACCTGCGACCTTCTACATCCCAGTCTGACGCTTAACCCATTGAGCTACCAGGCCCTGATATTATTATTATTGTTATTATTCCTATGACTTCGGTGCATCCTCCTTGTTATGATGATCTTGTTTCTAGAATTAAATGACATACTTCTACAGCCAGGAACATTCCAGCTGTTTGTGGAATTGTTTGTGCGTTTGCAGACATCGTGAAAGGATCCATATCAACATTGCAGTTTGCATTTCAGCAGGCGCTCAATCTAAATATTCACGATTCAGGATCAGCGAGTGTGACGGTGGATGATTTGGTGTAGGTTTCCACACGCTGTGTTCAGGTGCTGCATCAGGAAAACACCTGTTCTCTGACTTTTCTGATCTGTTCTCCAGAGAGAGACCTGCTGCCATTCCCATAGAGATCAAAAGCATCGACGACACCTCAAACTTTGACGAGTTTCCCGATTCAGATATCCTCACACCGTCATCAGGTACCCCGCCCGTCTCTTCCTGTTCCACGCTTCTCTGCCGTGAGATCTGTAGTTTAAACGTTCTTGTTCTCCTCGTTCTCCAGTTGCCCAGGTATCCAACCAGACCGAGGCCGACCTGAAGAACAAGGACTGGGTCTTCATCAACTACACCTACAAACGCTTCGAAGGTCTGACCGCTCGAGGAGCTATACCGTCCTACATGAAGTCAGGAAAGAGATGAACGTCCTCACACTGGCTTTTATCCTCCATCACCTGAAACCTAAATGAATTGTTCAAACACCTGCTGGCTGCCTCGAGAGGAGAACAGTGTCTGGTCTCTGTGGCCTGAGTGATGAGGATTCGTTTCACACACAATAACAGGGCTAAATCTCACCCGTTGCTTTCCACTGTAGGAACTCCTGCCTTTATTTCTGCAGGTCTTCACTTTCACCGAGGCTTCCAATGGTACTTTTCTACTTCCTGCCCACACATCAGAACTGAACTGGGATTAAATGCCTTTTGGATTCAATGGGACGTCGTCTCTCCTGATACCAGCATCATTTATATTCTCTCTCTTCAAACCAGCAGCAGTTTGCTGAACGTACTAAGGGCTCATCTCCCTCCAAAACCAGACGACCACACCATTTATGTCCGTGTTCGTTAACTTATCAACTCAAACATTGCATTAAGTTGTCACTTGAAGTGAATCAGGTGCTCTTCAGGGATTCTGTCCAAATGTTGCTTGTCGCTTCCATCGAGAGCTCTCTCACCACGGAGCTTCCCAAAAGTGCTGCTGGCTTCTTAAACTGACCTAACCAAAGACTGTGAGCTGAATGATGCTTGTGCTTGATCTCTGTCACGTCATCGTCTTCTTCTTCTTCTTCATGGTGACATTTCCCAGATCTACTAGTTGAAAAGCGTGAGTATAGAGAATGATGCATTTTGTGGAACAAACCAAGAGTTTTGTTACATTTTTGTGAGGACCCACTTGTTTTGAATTATCTTTAGCACCTTATGTGATTTTTGTGTGTTTTGGATTGGGTGTTTTTATTGGACTAGGAAAGTACAGTTGTTCTCGTTGAGGGAAATGGGAAAATGATGAAAGGAAGGAAATTACTCATAATAAAAAATATTCCATGCGCAACTGGCTGTGTTTTCAAAAAGGCTTCTTTTCAGTAACTTCAGATGCAGTTTGCAGGAAAAGTTACGTTTTTAAATATGCTCATGGACGTGTGTAGGTTTAAGACGTATACGGCCTCGTGAGAATAATCAAGTAACAAATGGATGTAAATACTAATATTAAATGGTCCTGTTGATTTGGTTACTGCATTCATAGGACATTGGATTAGTATTTCAACTTACAAGGAGGTCGAGTTACTATTTAAATCTAGAGGCGCAGCACTGACGATTCTTCAGTGAACAGAATATCCAAAATGCTGTCGATTGAATTGAATGTACTGAAGTTTTATGGAGTCATGCAAATGCTTTTTCTTGCCACAATAATTCCAAATGCTGTGTGTGTGTGTGTTTGTTCTTCTTTTTTTGTCTTTGTCTGGACACATGAGGTAGAACTATGGAGGCCAAATTCTCCCACAAATGGTGAAAAATAATGGAGGTCAAAAATGGTAAAAGTTGTTTTTAAAAAAGTAATATTTTACAATTGAACTCCAGACATAAAGCATCTCATAGTCCGTCTGTTGTATTAGTCTAAGTTTGCCTCAGTATGTCAAAATATAAGTTGCCTGGTCCAAAGACATAACTGACCAATGACATAAGTTAAAATTGTAAGAGTTACTATTTAATGTTATTAGCTACAAAATCTAAACTATGAAACATTTGTCAGCAAATATTACAAGTTACACCATTATCGCAATTAGTATTTTAGTGAGTTTTGTAGTTTATTTTGATGATGTTTGATAAGCTTCTGTAGTATATCATAACTTTGAGTTAACACGTCACATCATTCTTTCTTTTTCTCATACTCCTATTTAATACCATTTGGATTCTAAATCTGACACATTGAAATTAGACTTTGAACCGCATCCTTGAAGACGACTCGTTTTACCTCACATTTTCTTATTAGGACAGAAAAGAAAGCAACATTTTGTCCTCTTAGTTTTAACTTTTGTCATTCCAACTTTCATCTTCTTTTCTGGCAGGAATGAGCTTCCATATAAAACGGTTCAGCCTTACTGTCTGTAATATAAAACTTTAGTGTGTAGATGACGCTCAGCACAATGTAACACATAGGAAAGCATGCAGTGAAGCTTTTTTTTCTATGACGGGGGTCAATTTTTTTACTGTTATTGAAACGCTCCTGTTGTGCATGTTTTCACCAAACTGCAGACAAGTGAGCCTAAAGCAATAGAGCACAGAGAAAGGCTTGTTTTGTTGATGATGATTATGCATTGTGTGTGTGAGGATGTGATAATACTCGGTAAATCAATGCAATATTGGCTCGTTTGAAGCTCTGTATGTTTTCTACAAGTAATTTCAGTTGTGTGTGTGTGTGTATGCTTTGCTCGTGTCATCATGTCTGAGAGTAAGAAGTGATGGGTTTTGGGGAAGGTGGGTGTACATTATTTAAACCACTGTTCTCTTTTTAGCGTGTGGCTGTTGTATTTTCTGCAAGTTGACAATGAATTAATCTGCACTTACTGTGTTGTGTCTTCTTTCACAACATTTGGATGAAGGGGTTCTTATATTTAGGTGACATCTCTTAGGAATATCTGGTCTGCAACGTTCAGCTGTGTGATGATGATTTAAATATAAATGCAAAAATATAATGTATTAAATGTCAAGAATTGAACACCTGTTAAAGTCCTGACAGACAAAGATTACAGGGTGACCTGAAGGTTTTCCATGGTCTGAGTGGGGAACTTTATTTATTTACATTATTATAGTTACACTGCCAGTTAATGTTGACAAGATATAACATAAACACTTATAGAGATGAGTAAATTAAAAAAGAAAATGTTTGATTTATACTGCGAATATCTTTAGATATCTGCTTTGGCTCTTTGTAAACTGACGATTTTTTAATTTGAGATTTGATCAGACACACAGCTTCCTATTTAGTGGAAAGTTTATGGTTAAACAATTTAAACAAGACTGAGATTTTATTGTTTTTTTTAAAATTGTCATTCAGACCTGGTCTTGTTAAAACTCACCTCTGAGCATGTTTAGAAAAAGTGCGTTGATGTAGTTGATGTCCAGAAAAAGCCCAGGGATAGTGTAAATGTAAATTACATTTATTAAATATTTATATAATAAGATGGAGAACCTGCACGGTATTAATATTATCACTGAACTTTGCAGAAGATGGCAGCATGTCGGCCCTGTTTGCGCCGCTGTGATTTGGCAACTTGCCAAACGTTGGCACAGAAAAGAGAAATTGAATTATTTGTAATTTTGTGGTTTTCTCCTAAATCGTTTTGTGAAATGTGACGTAATCTTAAAGTCACAAGTCTCGTGACAACAATGCACCAGCACGAATGTGTATGCAGAAAGAAATACATTAACACACAGAGTAGAAAGCACTGATGCGTGTTTCTGGAAGATGAAACTGTGACGCGTGACCGGCCGTGTGTGTCGGACACTTAACACCAACTGGAGCCAGGTGTTAGCAAACCTGTGAACTCAGCAACTTCAGGGGGTGTTCGGTGACACCAGAAGCCTCACTTTACTACTCAAATCTGATGGCCAGACGTCAACATACAAGCGTGTGCGTGTAATAGAATCTGTAATAACTGCTATAACCTCCCAGGCTCTGTAGAAGTCCCTGAACAAAGTGAACGCACGGTTAGGAATATTTTATTTTCAGAACAACGGAAGGAGAAAATAAGTGAGAGTAAAAAAAAGCCTGGCAGTCTAAATATGAACATCATTTATCATTCACAAGAGACAAACTCAATAGCCAACAAAATGTGCAGTAGGTTTTAACCAACCCGCTTGGGAGACACTTGAATGCAACACTGTGCGTGAAAGAATTGAAAAAAGTTTCTGCACAAACACTTTTTACCAACTTCAGGGTATAAAATTAGGTTCTATACTACTGTACACAGACACAGTATCTGTAATATTTTACATTGCAGCCATGAGATTTTTCATGCATTTCTTACATATAACCCATTTTCCCATGATTTTTTAAATCATTTCTTAAAGCTTAAAAATATAGTATTTTTTTTATTTCATCAAAACCAGACAAACAGTTTCATTAACAGATGTTTGGATGAACTGCGATGAGTTTAGATGCAACGTGTCCCATGTAATCTGAGCCTCGTGCAGCTTCACAACTGAAATGGCTTCGTATAAATAACACTGGTAAACGTGACAGTTACCGTAGCAACAGGCTGAGAATAATAACTGCAGGTAAGTTCAATATTAGATTTTAGATTATGTCCTTTATGTTTCATATACGTTAATGTTTTCTGTTCTACAGCAGCGGGTGAGGTGATTTTAAAGGGGGGGGCTGATACTATGAGACCTGTTGGATGTCACTGATTTATTGACGTCTCAGTAGTTTTTCCATTTTGAACGTAAAACCGGAAAAGCATCGTTTGCAGGGTCAAACAACTAAAATGTATTCTGGTAGAAAAGAAACAGGTGAAAATATTGAGGGTTTTATGTCACCAGCAAAGATTATTCTGCTCCACAGCTTCTGAAACACATGTGACCTACACTCTATGCTGTCCATGAATACATCACAGCACAGGGTTTACCAGACCTGTCTCTACGCTCAGATTCACCTGTACAGCTGCCTCTGAATAACGATAAGCATAAAGTAGAATTATCACCTTTTACAGGTTCAACGAAGGAATGACGACATTGTAAGAGTAGAATTCACAGCAGAGCTGGTTGACATTATGTCGACAGCTGTACTTAATTCAGTGGCCCGTCCGTATTACCTTTTAATGTGAATGTGCAAAGACGGGAGACAGAGCTTCTCTCTTATAAGAAGAGACAGTGAGTGTCAGATTTACGCCAGCAACATGCTGGAGCCTCCAGGTGTCTGTGGCGGCGTCGGTCACGGTTCAGCGACACAGGACTGTAGACAACTGCACTGGTTTCAGAATCAATACTGGTGACAAACACGGTTCCAACGTCTCTATGGAGCAACATTAAATTTACAATAGCAAGTTAAAAAAAGTGCATAAATATAACGTATACATTTGATTCATACTCAATAATGAGCTGTACGAACAGTTTGAGTAGGCGACATCATTTCATAGAAAATCAATTTACCCAAACAGAACCACAGCTCCTGCGTAATGATGAATGATGTTACAAAGCAACCCCGTAATCCATGTTTTCAATTGGATTTCCTGAATAATAAGGTGACCCCCGTCCTGGGGAGCAGACTGTCTGACCTTCGTGTGTTCACCCATGAGCCTCAGCAGGTGTTGCTCTGGAGCCGAGGCCTTGAAATCATATTCGCAGACTTAGTTATTGCAGAGGAGGTTAAAACACTGTACGCACTGTGATGGTTAGTCTTCCTAACGCAGTGTAAAAAGACCAACCTCTGGCCTCGTCCAACCGAACTAAAGCTCCCATAACAAAAACTGAATTGGCACTTGAGCTGCAGCCATGCTGCTCCTGCTACATCCAGCAGAGGCTAACAAGCAGAGGGGGGGGGGCAATGTTACTGAGCAGGAGGACAACAAATGGCCCAGTAGGTGGTGATGAGGACGTGTCAGTCCTCTACGGAGGGCAGGGAGGTCACAGGCACCCGGCGGAAGAAGAAGCTGGAGCCTCTGAAGAGCAGACCCTGCCAGGAAGCGACACATACCAACTTTAACTTTTGTAAAAGCAACCTCGTCAAACAGTTCAGTAGACATCATAGTACTTATATAGAAATGTTGGCCTCCACAGAGAGTTGTCACATATTATTATATCATATTTAATTATGACTAACGTCCTAGTGTGTGGTCAGGTGAACAGAGGGAAGGCACCTTTTGGCTCAGGTGATCCCAGCAGTGCAGCCAGGACTTAAAGATGGGAGAGTGAGGAGGAAGACCGGCAGCCAGTCTGACAACACAGACACATGTTCAGCACCACTCAGCATGAAAACAGTGACTAGTGACTGTGGTCACGTTTAAAGGCCGACTCACCCACAGTTGGTGACCGCCATTAGATCGGCCACCAGCATGAACGGATACGTGAGCACGCTCACTGCAATCTGAGGAGAAACGCAGCGTTAATCTGGAGCAATGATGCTTTAGAGAAACGCACGGAAATACACGTTTAAAGGTCGGACTCACGCCCATCACAAACTTCGTGTAGCTTCTTACTGCCGAGGCTTGAGTGAACTACAACAGGGCAGAAACAGGAAATGTGAGTCTTCCAGCGTTCATATGAAACTTTGAGTCCCTGTAAGCTAAATAAAAACTAAACGTCTTAATTTAGCTTAGTGACTATATGTAAGTTAAAATAGTCAGCTCAGTTGAAGCACACTGTTCTGCCACATCGTGCACACACTGTACAGCTGATGTTAATCTACAGCCTCGTCTCTTCTTCTGTTACTGGTCGTTTATGTTCGTCATACATGCAGAATGTAGAAGATCAAATCTGTTAAACAACCTTTTATTCCCTGCAGGCAAAGCTATATTTCTGTTTCCATCCTGTCATCCAGTGCTTGGAATTTCATCATGTCCACTGGAAGTTGTCAGGAGCAAATAAATGGGATTTAAAAAGAGCAAAACACTGTTTTTGTGTTTATCAAACGTAAATTTGAACCTAAACTCCTGCAGGTACTTTGTGAACGAACAAACCTGCAGCAAACAGTCGACTGAAGATATTAAACACACGAGTTTCTGAGCGTTACCAATAACAACATGACGCCATACCTTTCTGAGGAGAGACAGGCTGTTTGGGAACTTTAGGAATTACGCAGCTACAGAATGAAACTTAATATCTGTGAAGAGGACGGACTTACGTTTTCATCTACAGCGTAGGTGTTAATAAAGTGAGCCAGGAGGTTACAACACCACAGGAAGAGGACCTCTCCAAGCACATGGGGCATGAGACCACTGCAAACGCACAAAACAATGCTCAAACCTATGGAGGTTAAGATCTAATGTTACATTTGTACAGTGAAATGAAATGACTCACACGTAGAATCCAGAAACTCCTTCCTCCTTAAAAATCTTGACAAAACAACTGAACATCCCGCTGTAAGTGTCACACAAACTCCATTAATGTGTGTTAAATAAATACCTGTAGCATCCTGATGGTGCATATCTACAGCAACAGCGGTTTAAGTATTTTACATTTGTACTGCAGTACCGCTTCTAAACACTAGGTGTCAGTGCTACCTAAGAAAGTTTAAACTGGTGAAACAGACAGAGTTTAAATACATTTAGAGGTGAAACCACATTTTAAAGGCTATAAATGAACCGGTTTGAGGTATGAGCAGCAATATGCAAAGTCTTACCCATACTTGACCTCTCTGCCAACAAACTGGGCCATGCAACGCACCGTCATCACTGCCAGAGGAAAAGAAACATCTGATCGTTACGATGCTGCAGCCCTTTCAGACAAGCTATGCCACATGTGATCCAGGCTTTATGGACACTGGCGATATGACAAACTGTAGGCAGCACAGAATGGATGGAGGAATCCAGCAATGATCCAATGGATCTGGATGTGTATGCCGACATTTAATTGAATAGTAACCATAAAATAGCTGTCACGCTGCTTTTAAGGATGAAGCAGGATCAGCTGTGCAACAGCTTCCACCCCCGTGAGACAAAAGGTGCACCGTCTTTTCTATCATGAAAAGGCTGTTACCATTACTGCAATTTACATTTATCCAGAAACGCTCATCTATTTACAGGCTGAGACAAACATTCACCATCTATCTACACGTCTGCATAAACAAATGACAGACAGATGGTCTTCCCCTGGCTGAGGGTGACAGACCCTCAGACTAAGGACAAATCCCAGGAAGCACCACTGGCTGCTCCAGGAATCACAGTCACAAAACAAGCAAACCAACTGCATCACACTTCCAGTAAGACGCGCTCCTAATGAGGACATACCATGAAAAGGATGAGTGGCCACTCTGGACAGGCACTGGATGATCATCTCTTGTGTAGTCTGGAGAGAGGAAACAAACTAGTTTCACATGTAAACAATGGAATAGTTGACTTTAACCCGTTACTAAATTATCCGACGCTGCAAACGTTTGTCCACCTCTCACCTCTTTGACAACTTTCCTGAGTGATGTCTGCTGGTCGTCTCTCTTGGACTGAAGCTCCACCTGCTGCATGAAGAACTACAATTAGAGGTCTGCGTCGTGTTTTGATGCTCTTACTTCACCGACTCACTTCAGGAATGGACTGCTTCCTGTGTACTTTTTCATAATCGACTGAAGTGTACACCAGGTAAGACGAAATGTCCTTGTAAGGGTCGCAGGAGCTTATCCTGGTTTCACAAACACGTTTCAGCCTTCATATCAGCAAATAATAGAGTGTTACCTGTCTAACTTTGCCCCTGACCAAGGTGGAGAGGACACTGGATGCGATACGAGGCGAGAGGCCGCGAAAGAGTCCCGTCTTTCCATCGACCTTCACAATGTGCTGTGCTGAAAACAAACGAATCTCCCCATCACGTGCTCCTGATATATATGATGAAACGATGTGCCGCTAATTAACTGCACCTCACTCACCGTAGGAGAAGAAGCCAGGCAGGTATAAGACTCTTCTTCCAAACATAGTTGTTCCAACAGTTGGAGGAAGAGGTTCATGTCCCACCTGGAAACAACAACAGCGACATGCTAATAATGACATAAGGGTAAAACAGGAGCAGGGTATGTTGATCCACGTCACACACACTGGTCATTCACAACAGATACATTTCTGAGGGGGGCGTATGCAGTGGTGCGTTCCTATGAGGCACAGCCCATGAATAGAAGAGTGGTGGGATCTTCTGTGGGAGCCCATAGTCAGCTGTTTTCCGAGGATGCTTCAACATCTACAGCCCCATGCTCCAGAGTCTGAGGAGGCCGGTGTCATCCTCTCTGCTATGCTCTGCCAGGACGGCAACATAAAGCTGGCAGACACTAACAGGCAGGACAAACTAATCGGGAAGGCTGGCTCTGTTCTGCATATGGAGCCGGACCCTCTACATCTGGTTCAAACTCCTCTCAATCCTGGACGACCCCTCCCACCCACTACTCTCTCTGGCTGGACAGAGGAGCATATTCAGCCAGACCGGTCAACGTGACGCGACAGGAGATCCTTTCTGCCAGTAGCCATTAAACTGTACAACTGCTTCCTGTGTGCGTGTGTGTGGGGGGTTATCACTTTTTATTATAATCCATTTAAGACTGTTACCGACTGTTATTGAGTGTTTTTGTGGTTGACAATATTTTGTGCATTACAAAACTATTTCTCTCTGGGATTAGTAAAGTTTTTTTAACCGTGCATCTACATAGTGGTGGTGGTTCTAATGTTGTGGCTGATCTGTGTACGTTAAATCGTGTATGGACGTGAGACCTGTTAGTTCCTGCTAATCAGAACTGGACACAGTCACCGGTACCGACGGTCGCACAGACCACCGGGCCAAGCTGAACAACTACGTGTTAACACGAAAGGACATTTTCAGGCACGACACGCCGCCGCTTGTTGTGTCTGCTGGTAGCTAGCCAGCTACGTTAGCTACCTGTATTAGCAGCTTCACGTAGAGCAGCGGGTGTGTGGCGGCTGTTACTCCCGCTCCCAGCAGCAACACTGCGATGTCCACATCCACGGAGGACCGAGTGCTGTCCTGCTCGACACCGGCCGCTTCGCCGGACAGGTTTTCTGACGATTCCATCGTTAACTACCGTAAATACTTCACACGGTTCATCCCCGGTCGGGGTCAAGTGCTAGCTGCTACCAAATCAACTTCCGCCTCGGCCTTTCAAAATAAGACTCCGAGCTTCAGAGGCGCCGCGCGCGGGGCCTGGTTAGAAGGAACCCGGGCCTCTGTCGGAGGTCACCGGTATGGTTTATTGGGATTTCACAGTTTGTAGTAAAATTAGCAGCTTATCGTCTGTCACAGAATCAAAACTCGTGGGCGGGGTCTGTCTCACGTGTTCACACAAACAGGTGCCAGGTGTCTGCTGCGCCCATGAGAGAAAGCGACATCTTCAACAGACTGCACCAACACGTCGTTCACACATGAAGGGGAGAGAGACAAAAGGCAAAAGAGGAGAGCTATCTCAGGAAAAGTCTCCTGGAGGATGAGGACCTTCTTACTAGATCAAGACATACTGAGAAATTTTTATTTATGAAGATGAAAATAAATTCCTGATCAGTCACAGAACACCTCCAGACGTTCTGGTCGTTTTCCTGTTAATTATCTGACATAAAACAAGAATCAACAGCCACGTCTGATGGACACATGAAGGTGAAGGAGTTTTTTCACTCCAGCAGATGGTGCTATGAGCTTTACAATTATCTCCTGTGCCACAGCTGTCGTCTAGTTATTTCTAAAATGATCATTTGCACCAAAATGTAGTTAAACGTGAAACAAACCTCAGACTATTTCAGTCAGTGCGATTAATTTATGGTCGTCTTAGCAGGTAGAAAGAGAATCAAGTCCAATTACAATGTTTTATAAATTAAAACTGGGAATTAGATTGACTTGTCCTAAAAACAAAACCATGTGGATGACATTGAATGTAAATGCCAGCACTGATCACTCAGTCCTTACTGTGCAGCTAAAAAGGGAAACTCTTCACTAGCATAGAGAGCACGTGCAAAAAAAGTCCTTTATTCAGACAGTTTGTGCAGATTTTGATTTCATCTGTACTCAGATATAACCTGGTTGCTAAGTGCATGTACAACGGGGTCAGAAAGCTGCTGCCTGGTTACTCAGCGTCATGTAAACGCAGTAAAGCAGTGGAAAATAAGGAGGGTAAACACCCCTCATCGTGTGCTTCAGATGGATCCACTTCACATCACACAGCCCAGAACTCACTGATGAATCCAGGGTTCACAGAAGCTCCTGTTGTAACTCTGAAGTGGTCTTTATATTATTCATTCAAATCGATCTGCTGAAATTGGCTGCTCAGGGGCAGAAACAAGTCTGGGTCAACTGGGTTAACGGTGGTTCTTAGTACATACAGGATATCATGATAGCGCAGTGGGTAGAGCAGGCGCCTTCAAACCCAAGGGTGCGGAGTTCGGTTCCCAGTCCCACCAGGTTACATGTCGAGGTGTCCTTGGACAAGACACCGATACCCTGTAGCGCTGACACAGGTCTAGCAGCTGTCCAAACAAACAACTTCCCCAAGGGGATCAATAAAGTATTCATTATTATTATTATTATTATATAAGATGTGAGCAGACTCATGCAGAGGTTAAACTGAGGACACCATCTCCGCCCTCACACGGGCAGATATCCATAAAGCACTGATCCGTCAAACCCTGCATGACCTGCAGCCACTAAAACACACAGGCTGTGCACATATATCAAAGAGCAGAGAAATGATGTGCCAGCGGTCGATAAAGATAGAGATGAGCGTTTCAAATTAACGGAGCCATCATTTAAATGAACGATTAGCTGACGAGCAGAGATTGAATTCAAACTAAATCCATCAAAGTGCTTCACCTGTGTTTCCAGAGACAGTCAGATGAGAAGCAGCTGACTTTACCCACGGTGAACGCGTTGAGGATTCCACAATCATCCCCTGCCACCAGCTGCAGGATGTTTCATGCTCACGATGAATTATAATAACGTCAGTGAACCTAAGTCTAATTTCAAAAATTGATTTGGAGACAGTTCCCTCGTTTGTCACTTTTTCCATTATAGAAAAACACAGTTTACGTTGATTCACACATTTTGGAGAATATTATTCCCACTCTTACAGTATAACAAGAGCACAGAGTGCTGTGATGGGAGAAAGGATTGATTCTTACAGCCTCGTTTTTTAGTACCACGTAAAATAAGATGACTGCTTTAGTCCGTCAGCAGGAATGAAAATGTTCAGCATCTGGGGCCCATCGTGGAACCCTGCAGATTTACGATGATGTGTGTGTGTGTGTGTGTGTGTGTGAAATGACAAACACACAAATGTCTGACTGCGTGTTAATAACCAGTGTTGGAGTAAATAGTTTAGGACAAACTTTCAGAATAAAAGATTTCTGTGTTACAGTCAAACGTTAGCTGATCTCTTCAGCCTTTAGTTATAGATTGTGGGTCATCAGGCGGTGATCCAGGTACCGTGTTTTTATCATGTTAATATTTACAGATCATACAGATCAGAGCCACAGCATGAAGTAGGACATCGCCAAGAGGTTTCTACAGGTCCACTGGACCCAGGACGACTCAGTCACTGTCACACATTTACAACCACTTCCATCGATGTTTAGTTTGGGACAAATCTGAAAATGTAACGACACAGTGTTGTGCTGCAGGTTTCCACTGGTCCTTTAATAAATATTGTCTCACTACGATCAGCAACACACTTCTTCCCCGTTAAGCTCAGTGAAAACCTTGCAGGAACCATCAGAACCCAGCTTTTCCGTTCATGAACCAGGGACCTGCACAGACCGACTCAACATCATGGACTTTTTCTGTAATAGAAAAAGAAACAATACATGATGATGTTTTCTGAACCTGGGAAGTTGTTGCTCCTCGTGACAGGATGGGTTGTGAGGAGGTAGGTGAGTCGAGGAGAGTATTTAATTTTAGTAATTCATAATTCGTTTTGTGCTCCTGTTTCCTGGAGGTTTTTACGTGTCCAGTTCAGAGAAGTAAAGACAATGCTGACGTCCCGGAACGCTCAATGCTCTGTGATTTGTGATATTGCTGCAGTATAAATAAAATTTGACTTGACGAACATCCTGTCTTACAGCTGCAGGTCAGCTCATCACACCCCCGCATCTTCTTTCTCACGACCTCGTTAACCCAAATTAAATGTGGTCTGGCTCGTTCACTTACTGACATTCAGTTTGTTCTCGGTTCCTAAGTGGTCCATCAGAACTGAATGTCTCCTTTGGTCCGGGGCTCCAAGCATGTTGCTCCCAGCATGCTGTTCTAGCACGTTGTTATTATGAGGCAGTTTAGGACCAGCTGATCACGTGGATCAACACACACACACAACACACACACACACACACACAGACACAGACACACACACACACACACACACACACACTCAGCAGCTGTTGCAGGTGGAAACACTGGTAGTTTAGTTTTGAGACCCCCCGTGACCCCAGGTCCAGGGGTGTTTTGGGTCATGGGATGTTTTCAATGACAGAAATATCTCAAATGTGTGTTGTATGAGCCTACAAATATTGTGATTGTGAATATTTGTGGCTTCATGAAAACCAGGCGTCCACGTACTTTTCTTTTTTTCGTCTGTGAAGTGGTTTTGTGAGGTTTTGTGTTGCATCGATCGGTTTGGACCTTAATCCTGCTGAACAGCTCGGTGCTGGAGCAGAAATGCTGCTTCCTCCCTGGACGGGATCCCGGGATGTTAAGGCGGTGCAGCCTGATAATAAAACACCACATTAGGGAGGTTAGGAATGGCTGCCGGTGTCCCTGTGCCTGAGTGCCTGAGTGTCTGAGCACCTGACACCCGATGACATGCTAACAGGTCACGACCTTCACCTGCTTCAGCCAAAAACCAACAGTGTGACGTCACACACACATGAAATCATGATTCAGTTTTATCCTTGGGCTCAGGAAAGGAGTAGACTGAGCAGTGGGAGCTGTTACAGTCCTGCAGACATCAGCCACATCCTAAATCACACAGGCTTAAAGTCTCTCCAAATTAATCCAGAGCCAGAGCAGGATAAGAGGAGGAAGACTCGGCTCGGTCATATTTATACCAGCTAATAAAATAAACCCCCTGAGCTGTACTCTGTGAACCTGACTGGGAGTGTTCACACAGTCTGATAGGTGACCGAAAGGTGAGGAGAGATGAGGAAGGCCCGAAAGGTGAGGAGAGATCAGGAAGGCCCGAAAGGTGAGGAGAGATGAGGAAGGCCCGAAAGGTGAGGAGAGATGAGGAAGGCCCGAAAGGTGAGG
>JAUMHF010000024.1:1301766-1319197 GCA_032359275.1 Microctenopoma steveboyesi | reverse complement strand
GCCCGAAAGGTGAGGAGAGATGAGGAAGGCCCGAAAGGTGAGGAGAGATGAGGAAGGCCCGAAAGGTGAGGAGAGATGAGGAAGGCCCGAAAGGTGAGGAGAGATCTGTGCAGCAGACTCTTCTAACTCTTCTGTACATGTGTTCTATTTATTTTGTAATGCACATTCAAGGTATCAGCCAAGGTTTTGTTGTACAATGTTGGACACGGGTTCCTCCCCTGAGTCTGTGTGATGACGTCATCAAAGTGCTTTCACTCCTCCTTCCTCTCCCTCCTTCCTCTTCCTCGCCTCTCGTTTGCAAAAACACTTTCACTGATTTGTCATTAATGATCCTGAGATTAATTTTTGAGACTGAATCAGAGGTCAAACAGACCAGAACCACCAATCCGAGTGGAGAACACTGTCCACTAGGGGGCAGTCTGCAGCCGTGAGCCGACAACAGGTTTCATCTCCTTCATTTAGGTTCTTATGCATCATAAATCTGCCCCAGGTTGAGCTGTAACACCCACCTGCTCTAACATTCATCATTCTCTCACCAGTAATAGAAAAACTGAGTCTACGATTCTTATCATTGGTTTTGGTGGAGAAATTCACCGACACCTTTCTGCTCCACAGCACAGACCTGGACCCACTTTGTGGCACTCAGACATCCAGCTGGACTCTGATGAAGATGCAGTGCGCTGACTCGTCCTGAGTGGCCCAGACTCAGCCGCGGCCTGCTGGAAGACGTGCACAGAACTGCTTCTTCAGTGTGAATGATGGGCACGTCGAGGAGGGCGGCGTCTCATATCACACTTCATTATCCCTCCAACTCCAACATCTGAAGAGGAGCTGAGAACAACACAGAGTGTGTTGACACGTGTGCTGTGAAGGTCTGAGTCTCACACACAGCAATAATGAGAAGGACGGAGTCAACGCTGTGGAACCAGAAATACTTACAAGCAGAAGACGCCAGATAGAGAACACGTTAGGAACACAGTAATTAGCCCAGAACATGCTGTGTCATTCTGAGCGGAAACACTGGATTGAGGTCTATCCTCCAGGCCAAGCTACGGTGAGGGACAGTGTGTCCACAGCTTGTTCTCACGGCGGATTAAAGGCCTCTGGATTAGGATTAGTCAGAGCTACGTATGTCCACCTGTGCAACAGCACTAGTGGGAAGGAGAGAGGTCAGGAAGTGAAGAATCGGTTGGAAAAAGGGCAGTGACCTGGGTCAAAGGACGAGCCGCGCTCCAGCTGAGGAAGATCTGTCACAGCACAGCATCCACCCATTAGTTCCAGTGGTTGGCGCAGCTTCGTCACCTGCAAGCAGCCGTAACTAGTCCAGGTAACGTTGGAGTCAAGAGACTTATCAGAAATCCTCACTGGTTCAGATCAGGTGAACCAGACTAGACTCCCGAGCCTTGGGATCTAAAGTCTCAGGAAGTAAAACACATGCCTAGCTCTCCTAACACGCTCTAGGGTTAGGGATAGGGTTTATTATAGGGTTATGCCTTATTCTGTCTTCACACAGGAGGCTTCATTTGGAGGCGGGGAGAGATCGCAGCGAGTAAAACGCTTTCTGTTGTAAGACGGAAAAACTGTGAAGCTGTCCTTTAAATAATCCAGACATAAAAAAATATTAGGGGAAAATAAAAAATATGTTTATAATAATATATTTAGATAATAAATACACTTATTAATTCTCAGGGTTCATGAAAAAATGTCTTTACCTACTGTTTATATTGTTACTTAATAATAATCAAAACTGAATCATAATGAATGAGGCGACAGAGCCTCTGCTCCTGATCTGCAAGTTTCAGTCAGACAGACACTTGGATGAAGCAGATCTGGATGAACAGAAGCCAGATCCAAGTGTGTGTGTGTGTGTGTGGTTCTTTGGACAAACTCTACCTCATCGCTGGGACCTGTTCTCATTCCTGCAAAGGGCTGTTTGAGGGTCAGGGGCTGGGAGTGCATTATCAATGAGCGTGTGTGTGTGTGTGTGTCTGCTGGCGCCACGTGCCAGCCTGGAACAAGGCAGCACCACAGAAGAAGTGGGTCAGCCTGGTCTGAGGGAGACAGCAGCTCACTGCAGCTCGTTTGTTTGGGTTTGACTCACGTCTGCGGGTTAGAGGACACGCGACATCAGAAGGTCTGTTTTAACGTGGTCTAGATTCAACTTAAGCTCAGTCACAACCGCACTACTCTCTGAGGTCCTGCTGGCTGCTAGAACAGCTCGGCCTCCAGAAGGTCCTCACACATGGTCCAGGTCCAGGTGTGAGGACGGTAACAGCACTCTCATACTGTAAATAGAAACAGATGCGTGTGAACAGCTCTGTTTTTCGTGCATGTGTGAAAAGGTGGCATTTCATTTCAGACCCGCACAATAAGTGAGAATCAAACCCTCCACTAACGAAGTGACTCATCAGACACCCTGATGCTGGAGAACACGAGTCTTTGTCTGACGGTGTTGATCCAGATCAATACTTCATTTGTGAGGAGATGAAACGGAAACAAAGAGGGAGAAGCCATTAGGCCCATTAATTACAAGACGTCCAGACGCCACACATTAGAGCGTGTACACAAGGAACGGGACCTAATGGATACGGTACGTGAAGGTCAAGAACTCTTTCAATGAGAACTTTCTGGGGACAACTTCAAAAAACCGTCCACCAGACAAAATGTTCTGCTCGTCAACAACCGGCCTCGTCTGAATGGATGAGGCGTCTCTTCCTAAACTTAATTAACCGCTGTTTGCTTTTCTCAGGGTTAATCTCAACCCTTTGCTTTTTAAGACGGAGACCGTTTGTTCTGCTGAGATCTCAGTAATAGAAGAAAGTAGGAGCTGGTGCGAGCGGCTGGGTTGAACCATGACCCGCTCCAGGTCGACCGGGGTCTGCACAGATCTCCTGCTCACCTGGAGAAGTGCTGAAGGACAAGCTGGGGCACATCTGGGTGGACCAACATCTGTCACAGTGGATACTGAACTCTCCCACTCACGGGCGTGATCAGCTGTCTCCACGTGGAGCAGGTTACACAGGTGGGTATCTACTGACATGCTCATTCATACTGCTCTCTCTCTCTCTCTCAGGTGCTGGTCTCCGACCTCAGGCCTAAAGAGCTGCAGCACGTCTCAGACTTCTCCTGTAACGTGAACACGTGTGTGATCGGTCGTGTTCGTGTTGCCTCGAGCTGAAGGAAGCATCACAGAAGCAGCTCGACATGAAGGATGACGTTAACATCTGAATAATAAAATACAGAAAGAATCTGTTCACTGCTCACGTCACAGCTGTTTCCATCTTCCCTTATTCACCCCCACCCCCACCCCCACGCCTTTCAGCTCCATTTTCCTACCTATAGCTGCCCCTGCCCTCCCCTCCCCCTCGGTACACTGTGTACCCAGACGAACATAAAGAGAGCGGCACACAGACATATTTACGTCTGCTGCTGTGTCGGTGTGTGTGTCTGTGCCCCCCGTCCCCCACCGTCATTAACCTCCCCATTGAAATGAATGCAGCAGGTTAATCAGACTGTGCTCCTCTCTCTCTGACCCCACGGGATCACCAGCTCCTGCTGCTGCTTCAGCTGCTTCCTGGAGCCCAGAGGAGACACACGAGCGAGAGCTGAACTGTTTGCAGCAGCGTGCCTGGAGTAAAAAACGTCATGTCAGTCCACACACGGAATCACAGTCTCAGTTTAGATTATTTATTCCAGGAGTCATCAAACATATTTACAGCAACATGTTCATTAACAAAATACTCTCTTATCATACACGTCTGTCTGTACACACTGAGAAATAAAGTTCTCTACTGTTACGGTGCTCACTCAGAGGCAGTGAAACATGTTTGCATAGCGAGTGTTTTCAAGTGGAATCAACGCTGGTTGAGGGCGAGTGAGGATCACGCAAACACCGACTCGTGTGTGGGTAACGCTCAACGCACGTGTGACACCAGTCGTTTAGCACAAAGTGAAAAGCAGGAAATCTGGTTTTAAACCCTCGGGAAAAAGTGACGTTCACGCAGGAAGAAGAACATCGCACACAGAAGTCGGTGAGATGAGGAGTCTGAGGTAAAAGCTAACCCCCCCGTATCAAAAAGAACGGCGAGGTCGCTCTAGAGAAGGTCAAGGTAGAAGGGAGTTCTTTACAATGAGGTAGGACACACTACTACTGCTGCTGCTGCTGCTGCTGAGTCAGTGAACTCTACACGAATGCTACACAGTGCTAAGAAACCATGAAGGAGGTTTTGCTCGTTCCTTGGGTTTGTGCTGGAGAACAGTTTCACACTCGCTGTACGTTTTAGCTCCTCGTGTTGTTCCCACTTTCTGTCACAGCTGAAACCGGCCCTGATTTGCCTGAATGCAAAAGGTTTCGAAACCGTTTGAATACGAAGGGGAAGGAAGGAAGGAAGGAAGGGAGGGAGGGAGGAAGGAAGGACAGTTGGATGGGTGTCTCTGCCGCTCTTGATTATTTCCAGATGGCGAATCTTCACAGAAAGACTCGTCCACAGAGCAGCTCAGGTGTCCGACTGCTCCCATGAAACGCTTAAAGTCCGTGTTCAACAATCTGAAAGCTGAAACGATTCCTAAACACTACCACCAGGTAAAAAATATTCAGTACACACGCACAGTTTATCACACAGACTCTCTTTGGATGTGTCCAGTAAAACCAGTTCCCTGCTGGACACAGTTCAGTCAGGATGTGATACAGACCTGCTGCGTCTAGAATGTGAGGAGGAACCTTCACACCAGCACGATAACGAGTTCACATTAGTCCGAGCGCAGCTTTTGATTCAGATTCAGCACCATTAACGCGAAGGGCGCCGAATTCTCACGTTCACAGCATAAACAACGTATTTAGGTTCAAAGCCTCGACCTTAAACTCTGAAACACTGAACCAGAACCCTGTAACTGTATGTTAATTACATTTCTATTGGTTCTGTGCACATTTCTGCAGTTTGTCTCCCACTCCCAGAATAATTACATTTGAAGATCCGATCTGACTTGAATCACCTTCAAGGCACGAGGCTGCACAGGGCGTCAGTAAAATGTCGGCTCTGACGCCAGAGCAACCTGCGCTGCTGCTCCGTGTCCAGTCTGTACGGGCCTGCGCTCGGCTGCTGGAACAAAGATCAACAGATCCTTTCCACCTGTCCACTGTCCTCATCCGGGTGGAAGTCCGGGGCTGGGTGGTGCAGGAAGTTCGGGGCCGGGCGGTGCAGGGTCTGATCTGCATATTATTTCTGTCACTTCACAGTTCAGGTAAGAATCAGGTTCTGTCCAGGTTCAGGTAGTAAACGAAGCTGTGGAGACACGAACAGGTCGACATGAAGAAACCTTATTAAAAAGGTAATTAGAGCCACTTCATTTAGAAAACAGACTCGTTTCACTCAGTGTCTTATGTGTGAAGCATTTTCACCATCGTTGCTCCTGCTTCTGTAAAATGCAGAAATGTTAGTTTGTTCCTCTGGTTGTGGACATGAAATGAGAAGCTGGAAACAAAAGTAAAGCCTCAGCGTGCGTCTCTGTTGAGCTGCAGGACAAAACCTCCGTGTTCGTAGGGTTCAACCAGACGTTTCTGTCGTCAGGTCAGTTTTATGTTATTTCTAAATATGCTAACTGTGTATGAACCAAACTCTGACTAAAGATATCGTTAAAACCCCAGAACGTCCTCACAGCTATTTTGCAACTTGGTAAAGATGAATTTGTCTTTATTGCGGACAACAAAGCCTCCGGCTGTGTGTCCGTGTAAACATGCAGAGCTCCTGCATCCACCTGCAGCAGCTTTGGTTCGGCGCTGCGCTCTAATAATAGCCCAGCGGCTGACACGCCACGGCTCGGGCTACAGCGGGAGCTTGTTCCTCTTTTCGGGAGTTGCATAACCTCGTAGCACATGGTAGGAACACAAGTGGGTCAGCTTAGCAGGGTGGGGACGCTGGATGAGGGACGACGGGCCCAATGGTGACACGGAAAGTGTTTGTGTCCCTGCTGAGGAGGAGCCTCTTTTATTCCATGTGTGTATAGAACGATTCAGAATACATGCATGAATAAATTCACCCTGTTACACATAGCGTGAGTAATTCTGTGTACCTGTGACCTTTCTGACCCGAGGCACACGGTTTACGAGCGGAGAGGTTACACACACGTCAGCTTCTTCTCTTTTACATAATCACTAATAAAGCGATGGGAGCAGAGCTCTGTTCATGCTCCGGTTTACTGCTTTTCATTGGACGTGAGGAAACAACAAGCTGCAGCAGCACTAATGTTTTCCCTGATTCTAACATCGAGTCAGTGAACACAACTAGAAACGTGTTCATTAATAACAGTGGGAATAAATAGAGCAGATTATTGAACATGTACAATAAACGTGAAGCGAATAAGTTCGTATGTGACCGGCGCTGCCGTTCAGGCACCTGTTGGACCGACCTCAAAATAAATCACTCGATTCCCATTTTTACCCAACAGGCGCGCGCAGAGCACGAGCAGCTGTTGGGTCCATGTTCTGCACCAACTACGGGCTGTAGACACACACACACACACACACACACACACACACACACGCTGTGAGCTCAGGAACATGACGTGACTTTTTTCACAGATGCAGTTATTGTGCAGGAACGTTCATGCACTGATTAAGAGTTTGTGTTCTGTGGTTCTGATGCTGCGTCACAGTCCGGTCTGATGAAGTCAACCCAGCAGATCCGCTGCTGCCTCTTCTTTCCCGCCCTGCTAGCTATTTGTTGTTGCATAAGCCAAAAGCTGGGTAACTTGTTAAAAACCAGCTGAGGCCGGTATCATAGGGAAACTGGTGGGGGCTGGGTTATGTGAGCCCAGGACACTGTGGCAGCTCTCTGTGATTATTTGGAGAGGGAGTGCTGGGCTCTTTACGAGCTCGGGGCGGTTTTGTGGCGTGCAGCATGCTAAGCAACA
The DNA here is from genome assembly GCA_032359275.1 of Microctenopoma steveboyesi. Classification (NCBI taxonomy): domain Eukaryota; kingdom Metazoa; phylum Chordata; class Actinopteri; order Anabantiformes; family Anabantidae; genus Microctenopoma; species Microctenopoma steveboyesi. The sequence goes on along the minus strand of JAUMHF010000024.1, from coordinate 1,312,288 downwards.
CATTCCACTTGGCTGGTATTCACGAAAACGGCCCATTATGTAAGTTTAGGTGCGTGCATCCAAGTCCCTTCAGACGGAAAACGGACAGAGGATCACCAGCAAACACAACAGCAATAAGACAATAACTCAGAAGAACACCTGGATCAGATGTTAAAGCAGATGTGTCATGAGCATTTATCTGGAAAGATGGGGAAAAATCCCTCTTTGAATCAACTAATCAATTTGACGAGCGAAGAGGAAATGAGGTCCAGAACCAGCTGCCCTCAGGTAAATCCTGCCATGTTGAAGTTCTTATGTTCTCATTTTGTCCCGGGACGGAGCGTAGATCACGGCAGTGACGCAGCAAACCTCTGCTTCCTGCAGCAGATGGTGACCGTGCCTCTCCTCATCTATTATTAACCGGGTCCAAATGGATCCCGTCTTTATCAGATCCACTTAACAAAAGACAAACTGTCAGCCAGACGAGTGGAACCACGGAAGCATCAGCCCAAACAGCGCCATGTACCAGCGCCTGCAGCGCGCTGGCCGGTACACAGGCTGTGAGGGGATTACCACGGTTTAAAGAGCTTACAGCTCATTAGATCCAACACAGCCGCCATGAATGGGGACAGCAGAGTGGAAAAAATGTGGATCCGTGTTATTCCAGAGCACTGTGGGATCACAGGGTTTCCTGGACAGCACAGAGCTCTGGATGATACCACATTTTCATTCTGTTCTTTTCCTCCTGCCCGACACAAAGAGGTGCTTCACCAGAAGACTTGTTTTTGCTGCTCCCACTCTGAGCCCGCAGGGCCCTGAGGAAATATTTACACTCAATGCTCACTTTTACAAGTGTGTTACATAAGAGCGTCAGCGCGCTCACCACCCTCGCTCCTAGAACCTCGGTAAGGTGCCTCCCTCTGATAGCTGACTGATGTGCTGTGCCTACGATCTGCTGTCTGCACAAACCCATTTCCTCCAGCATCGTCTCAGTGTGCAAGCAGACAACATCAGCCCGGCTCTAGGGCATCGCTCTGCGGCGTGCGCACAAGGACAACACCCTGAAAATGCCTCGACGTGTAGAAAGCTTGTTCGTGCTGTTAACCAAGGATCCGCACACACACGAGGGTGGACGGTGCTCACAGGGCTCTGGCCTGGTGTAGACCGAGGTGCCACACAGCTGGCACATAGCAGGAGGGACAAAATGTTCCCAAACGCAAACCACCAAAAGCCCTGATCCAGGAGCAGCACTTTCAGGGGACAGCAGGGGGGGGGGGTGTCACACGAAGCACAGACAGATGAGGATCATATAAAGCACACAAAACACATTTCACAGGCTTTTCTACAGTTTTGGTCCAAATATTACATCTAATTAATTTTTCTATTATTTCTGGTGCATCTGTTTAATTAATTGTCACATTAAAACGATATTTAACCTTTTACTGCTGAGCCGTGCCATCAGTAGAGATGGGTAATCTTTTCTCGTGACACACCTGACAGCTGGTGAAGGTGGAGCAAGGTGAAGTAAACACACACGAATGTACCTGATACTGATGAATGGGAACAAGGCGAGGTTGAAGCGTGCCGCTCACTGTCATTCACCACTGATCTGTGCGTGACGCCGTGAGAGTTATTTTAACGCTTCAGAACCTGAGTGTCAGCTAATAATCTGCAGTTTTTAAAGATGATGCACTGATTGATCAAGAAAAACAGATTCGTGTTTCTGCTGAGTTAAATCTCAGACATGAACATCATCGTCGTCATTTAACAACTACAGCCCTCCCTCCCTCCCTCCCTGCTTACACTCACTAATCCCCGTCTCCAACAGATGACGGCGTTTTCCCCACAGAACAAGTGCAGGGCCATGGGTCTGTTGCATAACATGCTATCCCATCATGCCACGAGAGGACAGGGCCAGTCTGCAGCAGCGGGCTAACGCGCGGCGACGCCTTTGGAGACCATCGCCGACCCCGCTGACTGCTGAGGGCGTAGCCGGGGGACTGATCAGTGGAGGGTTTAAGTTCAAACAAACTGATGGTTCAGGTCACTGAGCATCCACTCAGACACAGAGTGATGCACCACAAGGGGTTTCTGCTACGATTACCAAGCAGAAACTGCTCCTGATGAGAGTGTGTCTTTGTGCAGGACAAAAAGGCGGAAATAACGAGGTTGTATCATCATTACAGCGAATGTTCACACAAGTGTCTCAAAAAAACATTTAAAATGAAGCAGTTGCGGACACACGTGAACATCTGGAGGGAAGAAGTGTTGATGCACATCTCAGCTGTCGATTCGAACCACATGTACCGACTTATGCAACAGCCTGGAATCAACTGGAAACAGAAGTCTGAACTCAGCGTTGTCACTTCACTGACTCAAGAGATGTAACTCGCTTCCAGGTGTGAACATGGATCAAATAAAGCACTTGTCATGAGAACCCGTCGAGGTTCGTGCCAAGAAACCTTCACTGTAAAATCATCTCTGCCTTCAACTCATTGTTCCTGCTCCACTCGCTGTGTGAATTTAATAAAAGCCAGGCTGTTTGCCCTCAGGCTCAGAGTGTACCAATCTAAAAGCTGTCCTCCCTCCTGCTCTCACACCACCTCTCCAGCCCCAGGCCACCAACTCCCCTCAGCTCCACTGTCCTGCACCAATGGCGCTGGTCGTAGAACAACGTGGGCTCTCCGTTAGCGGCAGTCACCTCGTTGACCGCGTCAACAGCTCGGTTCGTTTGTCGCGAGGTCATGCTTTCACTCCTGTTAATCTTGTTTTCCTCAGCAGTGACGTGGGAAGCAGGACCAGCGGTGCAGCTCAGGAACTATTTGGAGTGAACGGACCAGGCCAACATGTCATCTGACGTCCTGTCAGCCATTTGGGGTTCATATAGCTCAGTAGATTGACAGATTCCCTGATAGTCTCCGTTAACGTAATACGTTCTTAGTTTACCTTGTTAATCATTTTAAATGAGCACAAACCCTCTCGATACCTTAACAGCCCAAACCAGTCAGTTTACCGTTTTATTACAACAAATAAATGAAATAAATGTTCAACCAATTTATAAATTAGCTCAATAAATCTGTCTTTCAATCTAGTTGTAACATCCACCAACTTCCTATTTCAGGTTCCCTCTACCAGCAGCATTTTAAGGAAGGAAATTTTCAGCCTCATCTCGTAATAAGGTTGTTTATGTGACACGTTCCCTGGCTAATAAAAGTCATGAACATTTCTTTCTACTCTTACTGCAGTGACTTCACCACAACCAGCCATTAAATGTGGGACAACAAAGAGTGATGGTGCTAAATGGAAGGGCCAGTGTTGTCAATTCTAATAATGAGAGATGAGATCATTTCCCTGCCTGCACCTCTCCTCTGGTTAGAGGTAGATAAACCACGTGGTTGTTTGTGTTAAAAACCCGGTTCTTGTCCGGGTCCTTGTCTTGCACCTATGGTAAAGACAACTTTCCATGGTAGGGAGGCCGTAGCGCTAATGAGTGGTTGAGTAAGTGAAGTTTACCTGGGAAGGAAAGAGGTCCCTACTTTGACTGGTTAGGGTGAAAGAGGTGAGTCGTTGGAAAGGTCACGCAGCACACGTGACTTGGTCCATCCGCACCTCCAACTGGAAGGCGTCAGGTCGGTCCTGAGGGTTGACTGCGAGCATGTCCTGGAGAAGTTTTTTAACACCCTCAGACATGGAGCTTCTAGCTTTCTGAGGGATGTGGAGAACCATCTTGGGGTTCTCCAACAGAGCCTCCCCGACAGGTACGATCTCCGTTCCCTGACGTATGTAGGTGCCCAGCAGTTCGCGCTTGGACTCTGCGTCGATGAAGGTGATCCTCTCAATCATGGCCCAGATGATGATACCCAGGGCGAATATATCAGCCTTGGCCGTGTAGTGGCCCTCCCACACCTCAGGGGCCATGTAGAAGTCCGAGCCACAAGCTGATGACAACCAGAACTTGTTTATGTTGACGATATTGTTCTGGTTGCTGCCTTTGCCGTCTGCTGCTGCGGCAGGACGTTCTTCACTGCTCCTGGGGTTCAGGCCCGCACAAACCTTACTGAGACCAAAGTCTGCCACTTTGAGAACAGGCGAGCCAGATTTCTGCGAGATGAGAATGTTGTCGGGCTTCAGGTCACGGTGGACGATGTTGTTCTTGTGTAGAAAAGCTACCGCACTGGTCAACTGGCGCATAAAGCTCCTGTTGGTCTGGGGGTCAGGCCGGCGGGACAGGATGTACTGGTTGAGGTCCCCACCCTCACAAAACTCCATGATGAACCAGAGGTAGCACGGCTCCTCTGGGCAACCCATGATGCGCTCCCCTGCAACGTGAAAATCAAAGGTATAACCCGATTAGAATCAGAACTCAACATTTAGTCAGAGGCTCTACGCCAGGACTATGACACATGTAAAAACTTCCCGAGTCGAGTACACGCGTGTACTTTACTTTCCCGCAGTACCGAGTGAGCTAATTATTCTCTAACTGACCCATACAACCCTGAGGAACTGTCCCTTCCATGCCGACTTTTTAGAACTCCAGCACAATCAAAACAAGAGAACAAATGGTGGCTGGTGTGTTCGTGGCAGATTAAAGACGTCAGGATTTCCTCCTGAGGAAGCAAAGCAGTGGTTTCAGATGTGGTTTTGCAGTCGCACGCAACGACGGTTTCGTGATCTGTTCATGCATTCAGCTGTGTCACTGCCACTTCAAAGGGTGCCGTGCATGAGGTTTGGAACCCCTCACGCGATGCTCCTTCTCCTTCTGCTGCGCAACACCTTTCGGTGCTTTCGGCGAACTAAGACGTCGCGATCAGGGGGCTCATTCCTCATCTCGTAGTCAGCGTGCTGACAGCATTTTAATCCGTTAGAATAATAATAGGCCTCAATGAGTGCAGCTGTTTTTAGTGTTTGTTATTAGGTGCGCTGCCTCACCTGAGACAAAGACCACCTGCAGGGTAAAGACAGGTGGTACAGGTGGGGAGATATTTGTGTGATAAATAATCTAAAAAGACACTTTAAAACTAGCTCAGATTTGTGAGTGCACAGATGTTTGTTCCAACGTTTAGCCTTTAAACAGCTGCTTACACCTAAGTGTCATGAGGCTTTATCAGCCTGTACGGCCAATCAGGTGCGTGAGCAGATTACACCACTAAAGCAGGCACTTTGTTTGACTGGAAATGTTCCAGACCTCCCTCTGTTTTCTCTCAGCTAATGCACTGGGAGCAGCGCTTCCCTGCGCTGACCTACCTTGTGGGACGACCTGCCTTCAATAACTAGGTTAAGTCGAGCACGGCGGAGCAAAAATAACAACAAGCAGATTAAAAACAAGTTATTTTTCTCCAGATCCTACGAAGATTCTGTTTTAATAGTTCAGATTAAGATGAATATTTAAATTCAACGGCCTGCATGGTGAAACCTACATAACAGCCAGGCTGTTAGAGGAAGAGAGGCAGAGGTCCAGGTATCATCTGGACAGAACCGGTTAGCACTGACTATAGCAGACTTTTATTCAAACATAAAACTACTACATGTGTTTTTCTATCAGGCTGGATGTTTTTCCTCATGCTGGTTGATGCTGTGCTGTGATGTCACAGTGTAGTGAATGAATGGACGTCAGCACGCAGGCTGGAGCAGGACACAGTGTTCTCTCTGTGCACAGGGAGGCTCAGCGTCCAACCTCTGCCTCCAGCTGATGTAGAGCAGCCAGAGCTGCAGAAGCATGTTTTATACACGTGTTAAGGAACCAGACGATTCTTTACTGTAAATAATAAGGTTACATCCACAGAAGCATGTAGCTGACTTATTTAAACACACACAGTAGAAACTAAGAACTTGTGGGTTTTCTCTCTGGTCCTACCTTTGAGGGAGGTCTCCACCAGGCGCAGGTACTGTTTGGACCTCTTGTTTCCATGACTCATTTTCTGGGCCAGGCCGTTCCTCTGCAGGACGCACTCCTCCAGCTGGACCACATTCTGGTGTCGGTTCTCCAGGCTCGTCAGGGCCCAGAACTCGGCCAGAGCCAGCTCCACGTTCTCCGGGGCGTCGCACTGGAGCCTCTTCACCGCCACCCTGGCCCCTGTTTTCCTGGCTACCGCCTCGTACACCACCCCGTAGCTGCCCCGGCCCACCTCCCGCAGCAGGCTGTAGCGGGGAGCCACCGCCGCGTCGCTCCGGATGAAGGTGATGGAGAAGCAGTCATCGTCCTCCTGCTCCTCGCGGTTGTTGTCCCGCACCGCGAGGGAGCGCAGGACCCGACGAGCCTCCAGCTTCATGTTCCCGGCCGCGGCCCGCCTGCAGCCCCGCAGCGCCCCGCTTACCTTTCTCCTCCTCGTCCCCGCGCACACGTCCATAAGTTGGTGTTTGTGGAGCGTGAGCATGGAGGGAGGGCGTGTTCCTCTGTCATCACTTTAACTCTGCACTAAGAAAGTTCCTCCTGCTTGTTGTCGGGACTTTCAGACACTTCGTCTTGTTACTGGAGAGAAAAACCCAAACGACGCGCCACAAGAACCGAGTTCGCTTCGCGCACAAGAACGTTCCCAGTACGTGCAGACAGCGGGGGCGTGGCCCGGGCTGCAGCTGCTCCGCGCGCTGATTGGCCGAGAGGCAGGAGCGCTCCCGGAAGTCCCGTTATGGTCAGAGGGGCGCGGCCGAAGCCGGAGCACGTTACGGTTGTTTTTACTGTGAAACGGTACCGAACCTACGTCAGTGGTCCACCGGAACCACGGGTGGTGCTTTTTAAACGTTTCGAGCGGAGCTGATGCTGAGTCAGCACACCTGGTTCCTCAGTCCACGTGGCCCCTCCCCCCTCACTGGCAGCGTGGACTAGCACGAGAGGGAGGGGGCGGGGTCACGTGTGCGCAGACATGGCCCGAGCCCACCCGCACCCCCCCCCCACGCACACACCTCCACCGGAGCTCCACAGACACCATCAGTGAAGCAGCCGCCGCCACCAGAGCCACAGCAACACGATGAATTAGGTTTAATTATAACTTTCAAAGAACAGACTCTTTAAACGGTTTCCTCATACATCTCTGTCTCTTTACCAGATCAAACATTAACATTTCTATTACTTTCCTTCTCAGACAAATATGATTTATGAATTATGATTTACCTCATGCTATGAGTCATATTTATATTTAAGTAGTTATGATCAACAAATGTGGAGATATCTTGATAGCTGGGTGTTAACAGCTGATAGACACAGAGGACGTTCTTCTATAACACACAGTGTAGAAAGTCTGTTTCCTGCCGCCCCTGAACGACCACGACCTGGACGCTCTATGCTAAACATACCATGAGGTCCTGGTTCTGGGAGCTACTGTGGCGATAATGGTGGCTCTCTGGAGAGTTGGTGCACGCAGGACTGAAACCCCTGTTGGACAAAAACAAGCTCAGTTTTTGCATTGTGCCTTCTAATCGTGGCTTTTCATTGGCCTGAATACCAGGATGGCTGAACTCAGACAGCAGCAGACCATCTATTGCCACAGCTCAGTGCTTTATCAAAAGGGGAATTTATGGAGGCTTAGGCCACCACACTGCAATCAGCAGGAATCTGACCGAGGACACGGCACCAGACTCTTCACGTTGCAGGGCACTGAGTAAGTGAAGCATTCACCCTGACTTTATCCTGTTGGACAAGTTGATTACCTTGGGAATTCCTTTTCCTCTGTGTGAAAAAAAGTCCAGAGGCAACGAAGTAGGCGAAACCCACGATGCTCCCTCCACCACACCTGATTCCCTTGTTACACCAGGTGCAGCTCGTGCAGCAGGACAATCACTCTAAGTAGGGTTAGGGTTAGGGTGAGCCGCTCGTTGGAGGCCCAGCAGAGATGATGTTCACGCTGGAGTCAGATGATCTGCGCTGTGAGCCTCTGATATATCTGATTTAACAGATGTATGGGGACTGAATTCTTTACTATAGTGTGAGAACTTACATTTATTTGAATTGTTTGAGTGAACTCTCAGAAATGAATTCATTCAACATGTGGTTGAGCTGTCACAACCTTAGACAAAAGCTTATAGATGATAGTAAATAGAAACAGATATAAGTTAGATTTCTCAGAAAATGTAAGATTTTACATTAAGTTAATAAAGAAATTAAAAATTCCCAAATGAAGATTTAAAGTGTCGCATAAAATTGTTCTTAGTAACATCCCACAGTTCACAATAGTTAAGTCAATACTGTGAACAATACAAATAGGATCATTTATTTCTATCCCACAGAGACCAGGAGCACTAGAACAACATGCTCTCCTGACCCCTGCTGGCCACAGTGGAATGTACATGCACTTCTCCTGGTGGTGTGTCTGCGCTGACACAGAAGAAGCCTGAAAAGCAGGATGGCTCGAACTTACCTGGTGATATCCAGGAAAAAAACATCATGTAAACTGCACTGAAATACTTTTAACATAAAAATGTTTAATCGTTCTGATTATTAGCACAGTGTAACTTAACACTGGTTAAAAAAATCAAAAATCCATGTCCTGTGCTGAATTAACCCTTAAGTAATACTGCACATGGAGAGGTGTGTGTGTGTGTGTACGTTCAGGGAGAGACGTCGTGATCAAGTGGAGGGGGATATTCATGCTCTCTTAACACTTCTGCGTGCATGTGTGTCTTTGCATCTTTGGTAACTTAGACACAATCATCGTGAGGACACTTCTACATCGTGTGGATCCTCAACAAGCGGCTCAGCAGCTGGTTTTGGGGGTAGGGGTTGGGGATGGCGTGCAGCTGTGCTGGTGGAGTTGCGAGGTTGGGGAATGCTTAGTGCCAGTGAGTGTCCTCACAGCTGTAGAAAGACCCCCGACGTTGAGTGCGTGTCTGTCTCCGACCTTGCCGTCTCTCTTTGCCTGCAGAGGTTTTGTTCTGCCCGTATTATTTGGTCCGTTCTGCTCCCAGATAAATATCTTTCACAAGTTTCAGGGACACTAGCTTGAGCTTCTGACTCAGACACGCTCACAGTCACATCTCTATGCCTGGCGTTACCACAGCAACTCGAAGGCCAAAACCGCTGAGGTAGAACTGCATGGATGAAGATACCTGAGATGCTTCTCTATTGTCTTCAGTGTCCTCTGTGAATCCGTCAGATGACAGAGAGATCAGCAGAAGCAGTTAGAGGTGAGATGTTGTCTCTCAAACTACAGATTCTAACCAGTAATTCAGAACCGCTCCTCACCAGGGACCACAAACAATATGCAGGTAAACACTCTCCATGGAGAACCCAGAACTGGACATCCCGCCACCAGCTCCTGAGGTCAAAGCACGGATCGTGACTGTCCGGAGAACTCTAAAACACTAAAGCTCTCTGCCTCCTCAGTCCACCTACTGCCACAGCTTTGTTTTCACACCATGGGGACAGACACAACTCTTTGGACGTCACGTACATTTTATCGTACTAGTTGCAAAATTACAGAAGTGACTTGCTCATAGTTCTGCTGAGGATCTAGTTTGACTGGGTTTCTGATGACAAAGTACGTCACACGCCAAGACACTAAACCTGGTTCGACAGTCGTTTCCTTCCTTCCCAGTGTACTTGAATTTTTACCTGTCTCGCTTTGACAAATGTCCTAATCGCTCCAATAAGTCCAATAAGGTGCGTGTTCATTAGAAATCATCAAGATTCCCAACACTTTGTGACAAAATGACAAAAGTATGAGAACTAACTCTGCTCTATTCCAAGACAGGCATCACTGAGGAAATCAGAGGTGTTGAATCGTGTTGCATCCGGACACAGGACATGACAGGTTTCACTCCTCAGTGAGAAACGAACACATCTTCACTCAAACGCGGACCTCTTGTGCTGTTTGGTTCAGATAACTGTCTGCCGAGTTCCCCCAGAGCACACGCCGCTAACGAGGCGACCTGTCAACAACAGGTGCCCCCTGCTGTTGGTGAGGAAGAACCCGAGACCAGCTACCGTCTTTAATAAAAGGTGGAGAGGAGACAACGCGTTACAGCCATTATCACATAAATCAGGTCATTAATTCCACGTGGTGACACGTCAGAGTTCTACCAGCTTAAGACCTATTTATATGAAACTTAACACAGTCAAACCACAAAACCAGCAGGGGTGAAATACCCCACAACTACCTATTATTAGTGAGGTTATCATTTAAATGAATGTGATTTAGACTAAACTATTCACAGAGTTAAACATAACATGTGAACATAACTTATTCTAGTTATGTATATATGTTTAAGTTTCTCTACTATTTAGTTGGCTCAACTTAACGGAGTTAAGCTCAAATTACCGATGTGTCACAGTGTGTGTGAGGGCATGAACCAATTTCAGCTTTTATTATTTGGAAAGGTGCCAAATTATTCAATCAAAACAAAATTGGAAAAATATTTTACTGCTGTTTAAATTTAAAATGAAATATATACAGTAGATAACAGGACCTGCAGAAACCTGCTAAAAAGAGTTGGAAGCTGGACTTTATGTCATCCATATCGTGTTGGCCCTGGCGTCATCTTTATGATGTTTTCCAATCTCGCTCTACTTCCTCTGTCCTGGGGTGGTGAAGACCAGAGCAAGCGTCCACTC